>JAQGAZ010000245.1:0-78996 GCA_034692225.1 Polydesmus complanatus | reverse complement strand
AATTTCGAAATAAACACTAATTAATAAGATCAGAGATCAAATCAAGACGACTGCTCATCAGCTCGTGAGCAACCAATTTATTTTTTTATCTCTACCACTTTAAACAATTCTTTCTCCTATCGGATAAATAGACAAAATCGGTCAACTTAATCGAGTAAAGAGGAAGTCTAGCGGAATGTTGTAGGTATTATTGTAGTAGTCTATAACTATCCGTTACACGTGGAACTGTTTCAAATGCATTAGATTACACCGGGGTTATTTATACAATATTAGTGATGAAGCATGTCGAGTCAGTAGTGGATGGAAGTGGAGGACAGAAAGCAACTCAAGGCAAACACTGGAATTGTTTCACGTACGGTACGGGAGGAGCTAGGGCTGCCAAACATGTCGGTTCCCTTTGTCGTTTAAACTGCAATTGCCTGGTTACCGAATCGAATTCGCTGATCTAATATACGATGACGCGTGAATACACCGAACCGCACCTGCCATGGTAAATACACATTCAACCGAATATAAGGACGTATAAAAAAATAAATAAAAAAGATAACGGAAGTAAAGGAAATGATTTTTTTTTATATATATATTTATTTTAGCCGAAAGGAATTGTATTTTGTTTTAGGATTTTTTTCGGTAAAAATTTAAAATAAGTATTGCCGATAACTATACGACTTATAAGAATGTCGGCTAGGTTAATGCTAGGAGTATAACGTACGGGTATTCAATATTTACCTGTGCAAATTTCATATAAAAATACTGCGTAGGGTTATTTCAAAATGAAATTTGTTTTAAACGAAGAGTATTGTAGGATAATATGGACACGGACAGCGCACGGGCGTATCATAGAGAAAGGCTTGAAATTTAATATAGCATGTTACCGGGCTCGATGTGTACCCAGCAAGTTGCACGAAGTTTGTAGTTCATAGCAGATTGGAAAAAGAATATAAAATATTTACGCTTCTATTTCACAGTGGGGTTTTTTTTTTTGTGAAATGTTCGATGTGGTTATCGTTAGTCGCACTACTTTCACTCAAAACGGTGTCGAAAAGTGTCAGATCGCGTTTTGGTTCACTGACAGACGACACGTGATGATATTGTTGTATTAACTACAGTATTAAACTTCTAGACCTTCGCTACAAAAGCATGTACCTGTACCTGTAATGCGGTGTTTATTTGTTGCATGTCCTTTCCAATGTACACTCATTGTTTACAAAATCTTTCGATTGCCTTACTGTACAAACTTGGTTAATTTTGATTAAGTTTTCAAGGCACATAATGGGTAAATAATACGTTTAACATTTAAAGTGTTTTTGGGAAAATTGGCAAGATTTAATTTTTTTTTTTGGAAATTTTGGTAGGATTAAAATTTTCTTTAGGAAATTTTGGTTAGAATTAAATTTTTTTGGAAGAATTGGCAAGATTTAAATTTTTTTGAGAAATTTAGTATTTTTTAAAGTTTTTTTTTTTTTAGTGAAATTTTGGCAATATTTAAATTTTTTTGGAAATTTTGGCAATACATGTATTTAATTTTTTTTTTTGGAAAATTGGAATATTTAAATTCTTTTGGGAAATTTTGGCAACATTTAAATTATTTTGGGAAATTTTGGCAAAATTTAAATTATTTTTTAATGAAAATTGGCAAGATTTAAGTTTTTTTTTTTTATGGAAAATTGGCAATTCCGGTATTTAAATTATTTTGGGAAATTTTGGCGCCACTTTTTGATGGGGGCCCGGAGGCAAGTTACTGTCCTCTATAATTGTTCCTGTGGAAATATAACTTCAATTAAAATTATTTAAAAATTGAAACCATAATATTTGTGCATGCTTTTGTAAACTCGTAAAACAATATTTAATTGATCGATTAATTTTTTTTTTTTTTGAAGCTCAACTATTTTTTACGTTTAACAATTACAATACTATACCGTAATAATACATGTAAGGGGGAAATGTTGAAAATTTAAATTATGGTTAACTTTTTTTTTTAACTGGATGGAAAGGTTGTCCTGAATTTCTCCGAAACAGAATTTGATTTACTTTGACGTATTTTGCCAATAAATTTGGTACCGTGCGTGCCTCGTATCGTATCTTGAATCAAGTTTTCCCATTCTAAAATTGATTAGGAAGCAGATTGTAAATTTACCATGTCATATAAATGTATTCTGCAAGCCCCGTTGCATCTTAAATCTTGTAAAAATATGCTCCGCTTCCACTATATCTCGCGCTATTTTAACATTCAGCGTGCCCCCAACCTACTGAATCATATTGCATTTTTAATGTTATACTATCGTCGGCGTAAGGGCAAAAAAAAAATAAAAAAACTATCGCATACCTAACCTTTCCTGGCTGAGTGGAAATTTGGCTTAGAAAAAAAAAAAAGTTTTATCCACTTTTCTATTTCCACTAACGATATGTAAAATTTATATCTCGTCCTGAAAATGGCGAAATCTTGTTTTATTTCGCGAATGAGGGCTTTCAACCCAATAACTTTTCTTCCTTCTCTCTCACTCTCTCGTTTTCGTATGTTTTGTTATAGCTCTTTATAATGTACGTAATACAATATTACAGCGGCGTTGGTAGTAAGAATGAAATTTGAAAGCGTTGGATGTGACGCCGGCGTTATATACTAACCAAAAATGTGCGGCGTATACAGTATTCGTGTCCGTATTATCGCGAGAATGTATATCTCGGTCTACCATCTTATTATCCGCGTGTCTGGCAAACGACGCGGCAGACGGAACCATAATAATATTTTTTTTTTCTTCACTCGGAATTTTTGCACGGTTTTCGAATAAAAATGAGAAGGGGGAATGTTTTGAATTTAATTTTTTAAGCCAAGTCATACGAAACAGATATTGACTAGGTCAGTGGTTTTGATGTGGACATTTCAGCATAAGAATGGATTCGGCGAAACTAACTTACGCATTTTTGAAATTCAAAAGACGAAAGATTCCGATCGAAATTGAATTTTTGGGTTCTATAATATTATTGTAGAACATATATATATTTTCTTCATTCGTTCGTTGTTTTTTGAAGTTTCAAAAAAATAAATAATAATTGGGTTTTGTTTGCACGTTGTGACGGCGATTTATAGTTAATGAAAAAGGAACAATCGTTGGAAATTATTATTATTATTACGTCCAGGCTTTTTCGCTTTTTGGCCGACAGCGAAAAGGTACCGTAGTTGGCTTTTGTTTCTCGCAATAATAGAAAAGCGACGTTCATTCTCTACTCGCTCAACAAATTTACTCAATCGCGGCAGATGTGCACTCTCTGTATACGGTCGAATTTGTTTGATATGCTCGAGTATGTCAAAAAGGGTCATTTAGCTTGAAGGGCCGAATAGATGTTTTTATTTGAGAGCTGAAGGACCGAATTGACCGGAAGACTTATCATTTTAGCTCGTCGATGGGATCTGTATTTTTCTCTAGCGCAGAAGTTTTTATATTTTTTTTCTAGCCAAGAGTAAAGGACATGTAGTAGAATTTTTTTATAACGATCTCGGTTATAACGTCATTTTTCGGACGTCCCGTGGCAATCGTGTTTTTTTTTTCCAACTGCTTTTGCGTCAGGAAAGGGTTCTACCTTAATAATAAAAATATTTGCGGACGAGTAGTCAAAAAAATTGAAATATTATTATTTTTAATTTAATAATAAAATTTATGATTTTATTTTTAATTATTGTAAATTTTTTTGGGCTAAATCGTTTTTCCAATTGAGTATGGAAATTTTTGCGTAAAATATTAGCGCTATTTGTATTTTTATTGGTAAATTTTATCGCAGAACCAAACACAGTCTGAGAATGCGCTGCTGTGAGAAAAACTTCATTGAAAATACTGTAATTGAGAAAAGTCGAACTGTCGCGGCGTATAAAATTAATTAAGGGTGTAATATTGTGAGCGCTCGACAAATTTCGTCTTGAAACTGACCATTTCTCATCCGAGGTACAGTATTATTTTTCTTTATTAATTGCCATCATTTTTCACAAGTGCGTATCGAACCGTTTGCAAGTTTGAACGGAGTCGATTGCGAAGATTACGCTGTGTATTATTATAGTACTTTTAGCAAATTTCAGAGTAGATATAGATGGTTTAATAATAATAATAATTATTATTTTTATTGTCTATAATGACGTATAATATTTTATATTTGTTGTAGGTTGCTGTGCGAAATTGTAATTGGGAAAAATATGAACTGATTGAGAAGAATGTTAAAGACAATTGTCAGCAAAATCGGGTGTTCGAGGTAATCAATGTTGGTTTAACTTTACTATCCAAGTAGAGTAATAGATCGTAGAAAGTAGCAATAAAAATTGACGATGCATGAATTTAATTTATAATATACTACATAGTTTTTGGAAGTTGAAAAGCTACACTACTTTTATTATGAAACTCGATTCACACTATTAAAGCGCGTGTGTGTGTGTAGCTAGTCAATATTAAGCCCGATTTCAACTCCTTTCCTGAATTTTCGCTCGCTTTTCAATCGACGCACGTTGAAATAACGTCGACGTCAACCGGTACATCTACTGCGTATATATATTATTTAGCGTGACACTAGTAATTTTGAACGGCGTAAAGTGGTTTCTTGTTTACGAAATGCATTAACGCATGCGAACGGCAACATTAAAGTTTGAAGCGACGAAAATGTGATGCTTATTTGTCTGCATACTCATGATTTAGAAATAATCTAATCAAATATTTAAGATGCTGTATATTATTATATACTCGTATTTTAGCAATTAAAGCAAACCGATTTTCTTCCGATACAAAAAATTGGGGTTTTTTTTTTAATTGATTGATATATTTTCAATTTGATTTTATAAGCGGCATAATTTTTTCCCGCATAATTTGATCGAATTATTATAGCTTCAATGATGAATTTCAATGCTAACGAAGTTTAATTTTTTATTTGAAGCTATAATAATAGGCTATTTATTTTATTTTTAATGATTTTTTTTTTTAAAAAAAAATTTGATTAGGGAAGAAAATCTTTTTAAAAAATAGGTTAATTTTGCTATTGTTTTTGATGAGTTTGAAAATTTAAACTTGGGAAGACTAAGGCATATTATTGTCATTCATTTTGATTGAATACCTAAATTCTAAGGGAAAGTTTGTTGGTCTTAACGCTATTTTTTATAAACGTCAATTTTGTGCTTAACTTAATGTTAAGATTTTTTAAAACAAATATTAGGTTTTTTTATTAATGCTGGGAAAAATGTACGGTAATTTAAAATCCAAACATTCAAGTGGTGGCAATCAATCATTGCACTTGTGTAATGCAGTGAAGCCCAAATTCAGTAGGAATTATGAATATTGTTTTGCATTTTGGGTAGCAATTAATTAAATGATATTTTTATTGGGTTTTACTTTATAAATTTTTTTTTTTATTTATTCAATTTATTCATTAAGAGTCAGTGATATTTTGTTTGTGTTTGGGGCGTTTTATGTATGCATATAATGCTAGATGAAGAGTTGTAAACTACGTGACTGATAAGGCATAGTTTGCTCGGAATTAATGCAACACAATGCAATAATAATTAGTATTTGAATAATTTTTTTTACGTTTTGTTAATTAAAATTGCTATTTCGCAAAGTAGAGTACAATAAATGGTAGCATTAGTTTTTTTTAAAATTGGCTTATGTATTAATTGGCGGATTGAAGGTTTTTGCTGCTGGCACCAAACTCATATTATTTATGATTTCGTTGTTTAATTTTTTTACCCATTATGCTGTAGTAATAATGAAAGTGATGAATATTTACTGGTGCAAACCTAATTAAAAAATCAAAATTGGATAAAGTGATTTCCCTCAATTGAATGGCTCTAGATGATGTATTTACTAAGATATAAAATTCTCAGCGGAAGTTAATAAAAACGACACGTTGAAATACATTAAAAATCTTTTTTTTAAAGAAATCATTTTTTAAAAAAAAAAAGATAAAAATGTGATTTTTAAATGATTAATGATGCAAACATTTTCTCTCTTCCAACCATCGTGCATCGTCATGCTACTCCTCTGACGGTGGTTCATAAAAACTTGTTAAAAAAATATATATGAGTTGTATTTTATAAAACTAGTTTGCCAACTATTACGCAGATTATTCATTTTTTTTAAAAAAAACTCAAATTTAATAATTCATGGTGTCCAATATTTAGCTTATGATTGATATCTGCTGTACATTACTGTAATTAAGCGATTAGGGAATTTTTGCTGTTTAAGGAAATTCTTTACAATAAAATTTTAATAAAATGTAAGTTACACCGACATTGGACTGCTACGCGCTATATACCGATGGAAAAATGACATTAAAAAATAAACAAAGCAAAACCTTTGATGAGTCTGTACTCCCTGTAGTCTTTAGTTGTTTTGGTCAGGATCGGGGCAGCAAACATCATGTCAATTCCAGCAGTAATGATAACGGGTTCCCTGCCTTCTTAATTTTTTGTTCCAATTACGATCAGTGTAATAGTGTTGTGACCGATGCAGTTGTCGTTATATTTAGCAACGCACGTTGGCTGAGATTTACAGCGGCTTAGATGGCGAAATTAGTAACATTAATTTGTGCTTACCGCCAGGGCCGTGCAAAGAGGGCAATTAAGGGGCGCCAAATTTGCCGTAATTCATGAGTAATTTAGCGAAACTCTGACACCTTATTTCTCCATCCATTAGCGGATTTCTAAGAGGCAGCAAGGAGCGCTAAAATGTGTCAAATTCGACGCTTCAAATTTTTCTGCATTGTTATTATTTCCCTACTTATTTATTTTTTTATAGAACGAATTGTTCTATATAACGAAAAGTTCAATTCTAGGTAGCTGGGACTCACAACTATGGCTCCCTCCTAAGCTTCACAAGCCCCCGGGCTCCCATTTGGCTTTTATTGGTAGAAGCTGCACTGGGCCTGCTATACCGAGTAGTTTTGAAATAAAGCTGATTGAATTTTATTTTTTATTCTTTATTAATTTGCCCCCAAATTGGCAAACGGGGAATATAAATAATTGAAGAGAAAAGTACGAGTAGAGAAACATAAACAATTGTCAGCTTAACTAGCTCCATTCAAAAATTCCTATGCATAATAATTATTACCCGCGCACATTCTTCCGTCATTCTTCTAATTTGATTTCTAATGAGCGAAGAGCGATTAAGACCCTAATTTATTTGAAGTTTGGGGTTACATATTAGATTATATTTGTTCGGGGCTTTCGTTTTAACCTATTCGTGCATTTTAAAGCAGTTTCGAGGTTTTCTCCTAGCTTAGCTATTGGTTGACGAACTGCTTTTGTTGCCGACAAGAGGTTGGTCAATCAAAGAATAGATTTTTTTTTTTTTTTTTTAATATGGTTTTTTGGGGGTTGTCATCTGTTAGTGGCATTCCGCTAAGATGAACGGAAAAAAAGTTTTTTAAAGTGTCGTTCAAGAGGCTCGCAATCAGATGGAAGAGGAGAAATTGTGTTGTTTAAGCCCCGCTGCACCTGCGCTGCTTATACCCCGTTCCAATTAATTATTTAAGATGCAGTCTGTATGTCAGTTTGTTACTTACGTCACTCGATCGCTTATTTATTTACGAGTTTCTTCGTTTCATGCATATTTGAAGAGCAGGGTTATATTTGACGAGTAATCGAAATGTTGAAAACCGAGCATTTCGTCCTAATCTCATTCAACTGCAGTTGAAATTTTTCCAACCGGCTTTGAAAGAAATGTTATCGTCGAATAATTTGAAAAGTCATTAATTTTACCCTTTTTTTATTATTATTATTGAGTTCTACAATGCTTTCGATCGATTCGAGATTTAATACAGTAATAATTATTATTGATTTTTTTTTTTTTTTTGGGAGTGAAAATCTTTCTGTCATTTTCAATTTCAATTCTGTACATTTCAATTTTGAAATAATTTGAATATTTAAAAAAAAATTTTTAAAAAAAAAAGAATATAAAAAAATTATTGATTTCTTTTAAAATGTCATTGCCAGATAAATAATACAATTTTATTTCGCTTGCATAGCGTTTAACTTTTTTTTTTTTAAAAAAAAAAAAGTTATTACAGATAGTTGACAATTTGATTTTTTAAGCAATTACGTCTGTATTAAATTTAGTTTTTTGATTGAAACGAATATACCTTTATTTTGTTAAGTAAATTTAAATTACAACATAAACTCGGTCGTTGAGTCCTATTTTTTTCATTGAATTTATTGAAGTAAAAGAACGTTGTATGTAGGCTATGCGGAACATGTACAAAATAACAAGCTTAGCATATCGTTGCCTAGTTGCTTAAATTTTAATCGCGAGGATCTGGATCACAAAAATAAAAAATAAATAAATAAAAAGCAGACGAATTTTTAGTTTGTTTTTATGTCGAAGTCATTTTGAAAAATACTCGAGGAAGCTCCGCGCATGAGTAATTATTTTTTTTAGAAAAATATTAAAATTCGATTAAACAAAGATCTAGGATTTAGAAATTGGAAGGCAACAATAACGAAAAAAATTGGAAAAATTTTTATAAACAATTTTGAATGGGTTTCAAATCCAAACTTCAAATTTCATATGATTTTTTTTTAGAGGAATTTAATCAAAGTTTTAGGAAACCTGATATTATAATACTCAATTTGAATTTTTTTTTAACAAGTTCTGTATTGAATAGGTGTGCGAGCTCTATTCAAATAAATTTGTTTAACAAGCTGTCTGCTCCGATGAGCGGCAAATAAAATCAGAAAGATATGTTCTTATTTTCAATCATTCATAGAAAAGGTACTGTAGGTGCCTTTAGGACGCGGAACTGTTGTGTGTTGGCGTCACTTCAATCTGCGTTACATCAATGACTTTATTCACTTTTCTTAAGCTAAAAAAAAATCACTGCAGCGTCTTATTCTATCTTTTTCTTATTATCGAGTTTTTAATCTTGATTTAAAGGTTTTTTTTTTTTTTGGCAACCAAAATACGATTTACTAAACGAGATTAACTTTCCTCAAACAAAATGTCTCTTATCAGAACCAAGATCAAAACTTATAAGAAGCGTGCGCAAGTTCTGTTTTTTCTTTTTAATCTTATTTTTTGGTAGCCATAATATAGATTAATCACATGTTTTAATACGCTGATATCTGCGTAACACGAGTAGTAAACAAAACTAGACCACTGTTCAGTCTGGTTGACAATCGCTCCTATCATGGAGTATAACTTACAGTTTGCAGACGATCTAATTTTATCTAAATCTCATGTAACATCGATTTTGATTTGTTTTATTACGTGACAATATCTTTATTGCGCCTAACAAATAGAACTTGAAAGAAAAGCAGACGCATTTTGATGTACTGTTACTACTGTACCGTAATTTATTTATTTTTTGCCGTAAGGTTTTAAAATGACGAAGTCGTTTAAAAAAAAATACCTGTGGGTCTGCGTATGCGCACATCGAAAGAAGAAAAAAAAAATGTTTCGTCACGAATTTATTTATTTATTTTGTTGGAATTTTGATTTACTTTTTTTTTAAAAGGATAGATACTTTTGTACGACATAATTTAATAGATTTTTACAATAATAGTTTATTTCTAAAAAAAATACTCAAACCTATGAAAAATCATAATAATCGGCTTTTTTTTTTTTACAATTAAAATTTCATAATATTGTATTTTGATAGGCCAGTGATAGGCTACAGTACTCAATGTACCTATCGTTATGAGAAAATATCGCAATTATTGTAACAGTTGTACAATATAATAATTACTTTTCGCGAAATGCAGAAAAACAATGGTTTAATTTATTCATTGAGGACAAACCTTAAAACGATAAAATGTAGTTTTTTCGCACAAAAAACCTGCAGCTTCACAAATACAGTAGATTATATTTATATCAAAAAGTAAGATTCGAAAGAATTATGATTAGATTCAAAATGAAGATTTAAGTTCCTTAATATAGATTTTTTAAAAAAATCGCTGGCAATGGAATAATAATTATTATTATTTGTACATTATAAATAACGCAAGCGGTGATATTCTACGATAAACACGGAATGCAGTTTATTGATTTTTAGCGCAACTGGTTGCCAGTTGATAATACCGTATTAAAAATAAATAGGAATTAGATGGATAGCATTTGTGTTTTTGTTTTTATCATTATTATTTTCATTTAATGAGTTTTGCGGAAGGTTTTTTTATTACGGTATTATTTTTTTTTTAGCTGACGAGAGTTAATTTTTTTTTTAATAGAATTGCGCCGAGCTCTCTCACATAATCAATTTTATCGTCTTTTTATCTCAATTTCCGCCTAGCGGCGGCTGCGCTATTATACAGGAGGACAATCAGTGAGTGAATCTGTGCGTATAAATTACTGCTAGCCATAATTAGATTAGGGAAAGCTAACTATAATATACGTTGCGGACTATTTCACCTCAGGTTTAATGAGCCTACTAAACGCTGCTTTACGTATAATTCCATCTCTTGAAAAACGCCGTTCTTCGTGTGGACTGTCGCCAAATGACCTCACGTAGACAACGGACACATAATTTGTAAGTAAATAATATTCATTAGCAAATACATGGACTCGGGCGAGCATCATTATTATCGAATTTAAAAATGAAAAAAAAAAATGACTAAAGAGGAATTGTTGTTATCTTCGTGTCACACTTGCAATATATAATAGCCGTTTAATATGCTAATGAGGCAGGAAATTATTCCCATAAAATGATTTACTGCTAACATAGACTTTAGCTAATTTTGCGTGACACGTTTTGCTTGTTTTTTTTTTTATTTTATTATTATTTTCCTCGCGATATAAAGGATTAGTTATAGAAACACAAATGAAAAACTTAATCTCCTTCTCATCTATAATGGTAGATAAGGAAAGCAGCAGCCGATTTCTAGGTCTCGCAGTTTTAGATGAATTAAAAAGAGAGAAAGAAAAAAAAAATTGAAATGTCAGTTTGGTAGGCGATAAATACTCTTATTCGTTTTTAAATCACTTGCTAAGAAAGAAACAAAGCGAAAGAAAAAGCAACAAGTGGGGCCTTGTTTTCCATGTTTTCGTTTTGAAGGAGATGTTCTACTTCGTTTCAATTAGATTTGATCCACAAAGTTAGTTTAAAATAGTGCATTAAATAAAAGAACGCGCATTAATTAGTGCCTGTGGGCTCTGTTGCAATATTTAATTATTAATTAAAAGTTCGAGTTAATGAGAAAGCGTCTAGGCTTCAAACTTTGAAATCAATTATGTAGCATTTGTATTTTGCTGTAATTAACAATAATTACGCGTAGGCGATGAGTTGCGATATTTAGAATTAATTTTTATAACTGCTAAGGAGTATCCTATATTATTTTTTTAATACTTGGTATTGAAGTTATTGAATTAAACTTAATAATGATTAATATAAACTTAATTTCAGGCATAACATAGGGTGCCAATTTCTTCATACAATCGGAGGTTTATGTATGTTGTTGATGTACTTATGTCATCAGTTTGGACTTTTGAGTTTATTGTTGCATCGATGTAAGTGAATAAATAAATTTCAAATTCTGAACTCTGACGACATAAGAAGTGGACTTTAGCATAAGAACGAAGAAAAAAAAAGCTTAACCGCAAAATCTCTTATCTTTCATAAACAACTGTTCTGCATCTCGTAGAAGAATTTGTTTGAAGATATGGTAGGCATTTTTATGGTATTTAGGCTACCAAGAATATATCTACTGTGCTTGCTTTTATAACCTGTTGCTTCATCGAAATCGTCTGCTCTTATGTCGTTTCATCTCAGATTTCCATTAATGCTACACGCAGATGCGTTAGGGAAGCTTTTAGCTCTCTTTTAACCTAAGTATTTTTCTTATGCAATACGTAAAGAATATGAAAATTACGTTTAAAAGTGTTCGCGGATTTACTTACTGTTATAATATTCCAGTTTTTAAAACTTTAAACCATAGTTGACTCTGGTTATAACTAAATATTTAATATATTTATGGCATAATTTCAAGAAAAAATTCCAAAATTCCACTCATGACCATTTGATGTTTTTTTGATTCTTAAATTTTTGCTTTTAACCCATTGTACTAGTTTAATAATGATAATATTGACGGCGTGGACTGTAACCTATGGAGTCTAGAACCTAGATTTATCTAAAGCAGTAGTATTTATTTTTATGATCACGGTTTTTCAAAACGTTTTGTACATTATGATAAACAACACGTTAATAGAGCGAGTGCGCAAGTGCTTTCCTTTCGCTTATATCCCGTAGAAAATGTTCTTGAAAACGTCGGTATTAAGGCGTGAAATGTGTGAGTTCTCTTCAGAAAGTGGCAATTTGATGAAAATCTTTGTAGCGTGAATATTATTTGCTTCAACTTGTAACTCTAAGGTTTCTTGAAAATTATCTTCCCAATTTTTGCCTTTAAAAAAAAAAAATAATAGTTACCGATTAGAGATGAAAAACGAAATTACGAACATCGTTTATGCTATATTCTCATTAGCTCGCTGAGTAGGGAAAGATGTGACCGTTAACTCTCTATTAAATTGATAAAGAAAATGCGGAAAAATGATTTTAGTGCGAATTATTATTGTGAAGAGTTGTCGATGGAAATGATGATGCGACTAATGGATTAAATCTTATTACTAGGTAACGTTGTCATAGAAACTCTAGTTGAAGGAGACGCGCACTGCTTTTCATCTATTGACATTATGCGCAAGCGGGCAGCAACGTCTTTTACCTACAGTATTTTCATATCTAAGCCTATAGCTATAAATGTCCTGATTTTGAAAAGGATATGGAATATGAGCCAATCGGAATGCGTGCATCACTTTAAAAATCGATCGCTAAAATTTTTTTTTTTATTTATTTATTTTTTTTTATTTTACGTGTACAGGAAATATTTCTTATTTTGAACGTGGGAATAGTCGTAGATTTTATTTACTTTAGATGAACAACAGGCTTAAAATCTAAAGGGAAAAAAAAAGCATTTAGAAAAACTTTTTTGTCAACGAAATTGATACAAGCTTAATGAATTAAAAATGTAGCATAAGAGAGGGAAAGGGAGGGGAGGGAGCAAAACGTTTTTATTTTTTATGAATTAGTAAAGAAATATACGGTTTTTCGGAGACGTCGCATTAATTCTTTTTTTAATGGAACATTTTAACAATAAATAAATACTTGAAACAGTTAATGCATTTCGATTTTAGATTTGTTGAAAAAACCTGCTGCAGACATTATTTTTTCTAGTTTTTATTTTTACAAATTATTATTTACATTTAAATCGTAATTATCTAATAATAAAAAGTTCATTAAAGAATCAGTCATGTACAGTAAACAAGGAAAATAGCAAAATAACGAATTTAAATTCTATACAGAATTTTTTTGGACAATGATTTTTTTCCCGTTTGTACAGGGAAATTTGCCAAATAACGAATTTTTCAGTGCAATGAAATTTTTTGTATCATTAAATTATTAATTAGTACCGGTGCAGCAAAATTTGATTATATTAATTTAACAAAATTTACTTCGTAATGTTCTTTATTTTTAGTACAGCGAAATTCAATGTCATAACGAAGTTTTTGATACAACGAAACTCACTCTGTAACAAACTTTTAATACATTGTAACATGTGCAACTAGGTTTTCATTACAACGAAATTATTGATAAGACGAAATTCACTATGCATAGGACCAGCTTTCTCTTTGAGACGAACTAGATGGTCGCAGAAAGCCTAGATTAGAATAATGACATTTTTTATAGTGATTTTCAATGCTTAATAGAGCATGAAAATAATTTTAAAGTAATTTTGATTATCTTCCTCCTCTTCTCTTAAAAAAAATCCTGGATGCGTCACTGCAAGTTAGCAAAAATAATGGTGAATGGGTCCTCGCCTAGGGCACCAATTCTTTTATTATATTATTTAAAAAAAAAAACTACCGCAATTTTAATAAGTGATACCGGTACGTATAAATTCTCGGATTTTTTACTCAAGTACATTATAAACAAGTGTAAAGATTACAATTTTGATTTATTTAATAGAGAAACTTGTAAAGTTTTTTTTTTTGCACAATTTTTTTTTTTTTAAACAGTTAAATAATACGGAGTAATAATAATAAAACAAAAAATTTTAAAAAAAGTTGTGTTTTTTTTAATTAATTTTTTTTAACCGTTTACAGCAAAACAATAAACAACAAAATGTTGAGCTTTCTATTTAATTTTATTAAAATTGTTGTGGCAAACCACACTTAAAACCTCCCAAAAAATCAGACATGTTTACAATGTCTGCAAAAACTCCTTGTTGATCCTAGAATAAATTATTTAACATTTAAAAAAATTTATAAATTTAAACTAAAAAAAAAACCTATTACGAGTTGGTTAAATTTTTATAACAAACTGGCGTTTTACGACAATACGGTAATTACTTAATATTAGTCCGAATTTTCTTTTCTTGATGAATTCTGGTTCCCTGTATCCTTATGCTTAAAGAAATGTATTCGGACGTTTTGTTTTTTTAAAATAAAATTGTTTAAAATATGAAATACTTTTTTATTACTTAGATATCTTTTCAAAATATAAAAAAATCGAACATTTTTAATTATATTTTTTTAAATTTAACAAATGCACGTGCGTTTTTCTCTTTTCTGTTACAAAATTTTAGAATGTTTTCATTTTTTATCCTATGGCACCTACTACAATTCTCGAAGAAAATATAAATATGAAGAGATTTCGGATACAGAATAATTATATTCCCATGTAAATATATTTCTTCCGACGTTGTTTATTTATTATTGTGCTTTTAAATTACTTAACTAAACCAGAAATGGTTTGTTATCATGACTATTAAGTAATTACCGTATTGTCGTAAAACGCCGAAATTGCTCTCGGATGTTGGTCAGATTCATCATTTGTTCCGTAATAATAATTATTCTTTTGAATAACGGTTTCGTTGACAATTTGTTTTTAAATTTTTGCATGTTCAATTATTTAAAATTTTCGCTACTAGCCGTTTTTCACAAAAACAAAAAAACATAACTAGCTCTTTCGTTGCTATGAACACGAAATTAATATAGAATGAGCTTAGGGTGAAACTAAAATTTGCTTTCGCCATATGTAAAAACTGAAAAGTTAATAGCAGTTGACACTTCACCGAGGCTTTGCTTCAAATTGCGAACTTCCTCGATGTAAAGTATGGGGAAAGGGTTAAAAGGCTTTTTGTTTATTGAGTAGGCGGTTACCGTTTTTAGCGCAATAGAAAAAGCATTAAAATTTTGAAGCTGAAAACACGTTGTTGTTAGGTTTTTTTTTTATCTTTTTAATATACAGTACAGCAATATTCTGTGATAAAAAAATTTTTTAAAAAGAAAAAACTCATTATCGAAAATATAATGACGTCATTAACATTTTTACATCGACTTTTTTAAAACGTGTTTACGAATTTTATTATTTTTTTTAAAGATTTTAGTAAATAATGATTGACTAGCTTTTAATAACAAATTTATTAAAATAATTGTTTTTTTTTTTATATTTTCATTTTAATCATTTTTTAATAAAAATTAAATTTGTTTAATTCGACTACATTTTTTTTTTTTTTAACTTTTAAAAAAACTAAAATTTTACATTAATTTTCAGAGTATTTTTTTTTTTAAATTAGGCTATTAAACATTAATGGAATCCGCATCATTTAATTATTGAACGCGTTCTTCTTATTTCTCGATGTCATAACGATTCGCGTGCATTTTTATCGGTGAAAGCGGTATCCCACTTTTAATAGATTCTTCTTGAGCTTAACCTAGATAAATATATCAATATATTGATGAAGTCATCAAGGAAAATTATTTTTTTTTTTATAAATACCGCTCTAGTGATTTCCTCAAAGGTATCACGATCATGTTGAATCATTCTGCTTCAAATATCTTATTCTAACGCACTTTAAATGGCTTATATCTTTCGTTTTTGAGAGAGAGAAACCTCTTAAAAGCATTATTATTAAAAGAAAAGAAAAAATGAAATATAATATTAAATGTTAACATGTATTATGTTTATTTCTTTTTCGAAATGATGCACATAGACGTAGAACATTGAGTAATATCTTATGAATAACAGGGCTTTCCGTCTTCTTTTTATTGAAATACCCCAAGAAAAACCTTAAAATAAGTGACAGTAGGAAAATACGTGGACTTGGTTATTACGTTTGTTTGTCACAATAACTACGTAAATCATTTAGTTTAGCAACACTCCGATTGGAAATCTTAGATTTCGGATTATACGATCGGGAGCGTTCAGAAAATAAAAAAAATGTTTGGCTTTCAAACGGTAAAAAAAAAAAAAATCTTGCAGGTATTTCTACTTATAATACACAGCATGAACCAAGTATTAAAGATGGTTAGAAAATAAATTTCCTCGCTGCGCAGATTTGATTTCTATAGGACAGCTTCCTAAATGGATTCAGGGCCAAGTTTTTAAGAAAAATCTCTTCAAAAAGCATCCATTTTTTTTTTGTCAAATTTTAAAACTATAATATTATACTTTTAAAGTAACAATTTGAATGTTTGTAGTTTTAAAAATTTGGTTATTTTTTAAATTTTGGACTGGTGGGCAAACCATTTTTTCCCTCTACAGTATATTGTTATAAATAGGCGCCCCGTGGTTGGAAGATTGAATTGGAATACTGGACCTAGAATTTTAAATAACAAAATGGTGTTTATTTTTTGGATACCGCTACGTCTATGGTGTTATGTATGATATTGACAATTATTTCAAAACTATTTCTATCATATATTATGAGCGGTGGATAATAGATTCGGTTCTTGTAAAATAAAGCGTAGGTTGAGATCGCATACCAAACGGAAAAATAGGAAGTTAATAATAAAAGTCAATGATTGTTTATCTTGCATTTGAATCTTTGTTCTTGGGTTATATTATTAACCCGGTTAACTACAGTTCATTCTGCATAGCCGGCTATGCTAATATTATTGCCATATAACGACGATTTTGATTTTACAGTGGAACCAGGTACCGTTTTATATAATGATATACGGGTAAAATTCACACTTTCAAACGCGTGAAAACCACAAACGCGTGAAAATATGACGTATTATTTCGAAATTGTTTGATTGATATGCAAAAAATGAATTGAGAACATACGGGTAAAAGAAGGCGGGGCTAAATCTGGTGCAGGCAAAAGTATTATACGGTCGAAGAATAGTTACTGGTAGGCAATAAGTAAGAAAAGAAAATTGCTTTCGTCGTTTATTGTGAAGTAGTGATCGATCGGATTTCGGTATTTTTGTTTCAATTAATTTGGTCGTATGATAAAGCGTGAAATTGCTTTCAAATGCATTATAAAAGTCAGCACTTACTCAGCGATAGATTTGTACACCAGCATCTTTTTGACAAATTGCATGGGAAGTGTAAAGTAAAGGCCGGCTTTTAATGGCCGAAGAGCGTATGCAGCGAAAGATTCCCAGAAGAGGCGGTAGGGACAGGCAGAAATTTAATGTACCGCAATTTATTAAAACCATGTCGCAACAATTAATTGCACTTGAGATTACAACAGAATCGAGCTTGGAGAACGTGAGTAGGAAGTCAGAGAGGCTTAAATGGAGGAGGCTACATTGACATCATGTTTAAAACCAAAGCTTACATACATTGAAAGTTTTAGAGACAAGTTTATAGAGTCAACCATTAACCATAATATAGGCTTACTAAGCACTTGTTTAAGAGATTACAAACTAAAAGCGTATTAACAAAATCTTTTTTGTCCATTTTTTCTTTTAAAGTCATCCTTAAGATTTTTATTTGGCCTACCGGTAATAAATTCTTTATATTTTTGATGTTAAAAGTTAATTAAGACATGCTGTATGCCTTTAGAAAAGTGTTTCAAATCTATGAAACACCTGTAGAATTAATGCGGAGATTTAATCTTATTTCAAACTTTAAGAGCTAGCTGTGAGGACCTATTTCTAAGCCAGTTGCGAACGCTACTGTATTTATTTATAAAAAGTTAGAGTATTTTATCGATCGGGTGGAAGCTGGGACTGCGGTACTGATGTCTTATAATTAACTGATATTTTTTTATATCAGTTAATTCTGCGCAGTGGTAGTAACGTTTTACATGCACAATACACAGTAATTTTTTTTTGTTTGTTATGAATTGTCGACATTCTATCTTTTGAAAAAGTTCAATAATGAATGCAACAATTGAATTGCTGCAGTTTACGAATTTTCTTTGACTGTATTAAGCTACTTTCTATTAAACAAATTCTATATGAATTTTCGAAAATTAAAGCAATTTGTTGCAGGTTTTAAAGAAGTGCAGTGAGAAATCAGCTTTAACAACTTCAGATCAATTGTCATTAAGGCACTTGCGCAATTTGCTTTTAAAAATAAAATATAAAAAAAACAGCTTTTTTTGGGGTTGTTTGACGCATTTATCCATTAAATATTACATTCTATTTTAATGCCAAATTGAGATTAATTTTGAGTAAAACTTTATTTTAAAAAAAAAAAAAAATTGTAATTCCATTTACAGTACTGTTATAATTTTCAAAAAAAAAAAAAAATGTAATCGATAAAAAAAATTTGTGTCAATGTGAGAAGGTAATGAATTAATTGGAATACTGTATTAAAAAGTGTTAATTGGATTTTGCAGTGGAAATTTAACTGAGATTAAGGTTTTATTTTTGCCATTTTATCACTAAAGGTATCGTATTTTTTTTTTATTTTTTTTAAACAATTTTGTTCTCGCCCTTATTTTTAAAATTTATTTCTGCGGTGGCTTTCGTTTTAATTAAAATGCATATAGCGTGTATGCGCATAATTTATATTTGGAATTATGTCGCAACTTATGATTTGCTAATTATATAGATTTTTTTTTTATTAGCTGAAAAGCTGCTGTATGTTTTTAATGTTTATTTTTTGTAGATATAATGCCTTGTTTGACATTGGTAGGCTTTTGTCATTAGAGTATGTTTTTCGTTTACAAAAGTTGGTTAAGTCAAGTGGGCTTATATTATTATAAAATACTACTTTAAAAAAATATTATGATACTGTATTAGACATACAGTATTACGCTGTAATTACAACATATGAGCGCAATATTTTACGGAAGTTGGCTAAAGTAATAAATTATATTTTTTTTTCTATGCCATAAAAGGTTTTTTTTTTCTTTAAAAAAAAAAAAGGTAATGATCGTTGAGTTTACTTTATTATTTTTTTTAAAAAAATATTTTACCCACTCAATTTTTTTCCTCAGTAAAAAACTTTGACAATTTGAAACGAAAATCTCATCCCATCTAATCGTATTTGAAAAAAAAAAAAAAAAAAAAAGTATAGGTTTTCTATAATTAAATTGATTGCCTATGGTACGAGATATCAAATTCGAAATTGAATTTCTATAACGTCGATCGAAGCCTACAACGTAATTGGCAAACATCTCAGACGAGATACGTAACCACATTTAAAAAAAAAGGTACACAATATTAATTTACTTCAAATCAATTGCGTACATCTGGTTCTTTTTTAACCATGAATTGGGGGCCAGAGAGAGGGCATAATTAGATCCGGATCATTATAAAATTTAAAGGGCTAAGAATTATTGTTTTATTAGAAATTTTTTAAACTATTTTAATACGCACGATTAAATCTACCGCGCTTTCCTACAATGTTTACTGCTGCCCAAAATGTTAATACCGGTAGTAGTAATAATAAAATCTGGTGTAAACATTAAAAAAATAAAATAGCATTTTTGATGCAGATTGAGCGAACATTTTATGGTTCTATAGCGATCCTGAAGATTAAATTGACCGGTTTCATGTACAGTATTTGTTTTCCTAAACCAATAGGGAGTGATTGCTCAATCAAACATTCATGAATCATTAACGTAGTTTTAAATAAAACTCAGCGGGATTGGCTCCACTCTCAAAATGATCGATAAAGTTTAAGCCAGCGCGGTTAGATTTTAGTTGATGCTACGTTAATGATTTATTCAATTTTTAGTTTGATTGGTAAATAACAGAAATAACAGAATGTAATTAAATGAAAGCGTTGCATTTAAAAGGGGGAAAAAAATGCCGGACCTTCAAAAGAATTTACCTTTCTATTCAGTTAAGGGGTCTCAAGACGATTAATTTAAGCAAATCAAATCAAAACAAACAACAACAAAAAAAAAACAAGCTTAACCAAATCTAAGAGAATTTAACTAAACTTAATCTAGGCTTAACCAAACCTAATTCAAATTTTTATCAAATAAAGGATAAATAAAACATCAGCCATATTCCTTGCGTCCACAGGTTTCAATCGATGAAACTAGTTCCACATTTCGGTGTAAACGGCAAAAAGTTTGATGGAACTACCTCCACCTCAAAACTTAATTTTTGAAAATTGAAACAAAATTTTTTTGTTTTGTTTTGTTTTTTGAATAGGGAACCAAAAGGGGTGGGAGGGGTTAAAGAGAAGCAAAAGGTCAATTAAAAAAAAAATCGTGAAAGTGGCGTCACCTGGTCGCAAGTTTTTATTGGAAGCACTTTGGCCAATCCACATTTCTGCAAGTAATTTCAGGTAAACTATTGCGCAAGGTCTGGGTGGTCTTCAAACCGAGACTTCCGTTGAAAATAGGACTTAAAATGGGTGATCACGGTCTTGCAGTAGAGGTGGTCCACTATTGGAGATGCATTAACATGGGGAAATTGGAGGGCCTGGACGTATTTGAGATGGTCTCAAAACGAAGGTTTTCCTCAATTGGAGGTGATTTTGCGTGGAGGTTTTACTGTATTGAATAATTATTGTTATAAATGAAATCATGATTGATCATTTATTCAGCTTACCCAATACAATGTTTAATGATTTTATTCATTAAAAAAAAAGGTCAACATGTTTATAAAAATGTTGAATAAAGCTAGAATTCTGGGTTAAAGTAATTTGAAAGGTTACCGCAGTGTCTCGCGCATGCGCGCTTAATTTTTATTTAAATTAATGATTCGTAAATGATTCTTTAATGTTTGGTTGGACAAGAACTCTCTAATTAGGTAGAATGAAAAACGTTAAGAGTTTTAAATCGCTGAGTACTTTGTCGTCACCCAGCGTCACTCCGAGCGTATGTATATTAGGCCATATTATTATGTTATGAGTAGCATTTAATTTTTTGACGTCTTCATATTTTCTGCGCGCGGTCTATTCGCGCATTAGATTAGCGCTTAAATACGATAATAGCGAACTATCTCTTGCGTACGATATTCATTACGTGACGCTTATTGAAAGAAAATCAATATTTCATAAGTAAATTGCTACGGTTACGTAAATATTTCAAAGAAAAGTCAAATTCTTAAATAGGCCTATATTAATAATTTTCCAGCAGCTGGAGAGGAATTTTATGCGCTTTTCCGTCTCACTTACAATGTAAAATGTCGTGCTCCACGTTATTTAAGAGGTAATTAGAAGATGCTATAAGACATTGTTGACAGCAGTTAATTCGACGTCAACTGCGCCAACCCTACCGTTGCACGCACGATACCGTATGCTATAATCCTAAAATGGTTTTTACATTTCTTTTTTGAACCCGCGCTCGTTTGTGCGATACGTTGAGAAACGTCTCTAGTGTATACTCAAAATGATATATCAAGTCTTCTTTTCTTTCTATTACGTTATTAAAGACTCGCTGGTATTTAACATTATGCTTCAGAATTTCATCGTTGAGGAGAAAATCGAACTACCGGGTGTTCCCAAATAATGCGAGCCGGTCCTATAATGGGTTAATTATTATTAAATAGGTAAAGAGGGTGAAGAAATTTTATTGATTGAAGTGTAAACGAATGGTACAAATATTTGGAAATCATCATAACTGTTACAGCAAAACCTGTATTTCGAGACTAGCGATGGGGGCCGAATATACTGGTATTAGAATTTTGTGGCCAGACGATTTTTAACTAGAATTTTATTACTAGAAATTGTAATCAAGTAATAGAACTTCATCTATTTAACTACACTCTCTATTGTTGACTCAGAAAAGCATCATCACATTCTGGGAGTGCGCAGCATTTCGGTGGTCTAGAAATAGAGATCTCTATTGGATGGTCATGATCTTGTTGTAGAGGTGGTCTACTATTAGAGGTGCATTAACATGGGAAAATCGGAGAGACGTAAAAAAAAAAGATTAAAATTTGAAAGTAAATATCAGTTTTTTTTTTTTTTTGGAAAAAATTAATATTTGAAAAATCAAATTTCGTACTGAAAATATTTTTTTAAATAATTTTGAATTTCAAGAAAATACTGTATAGCGAACCTGATAGAAATGATGCAAAAGTCAAGGCAAAGACAAAATTTAATATTAAAAAAGCAATGGCTTAGTTTTGAAAAGAATTATATTAAAAAAAAGAAGTGTGAGAGAAATAAACAAGAATGTTTGTTGGCAAAACAGTTTCTTTTACGATTATGTTGTGCGGCGGCGGGCTAATTACACGGACAATATGCCATCGATCGCTCATTTATTTTGATTTGGACGTGTATTTTCTCTATCCGCAATGGTTGTGTTGCTCAGCGTGTGTTTTCTCTTTTTGCTTCGTCAAATGATGTTGTAATGGCTGCCGGTCGAACACGCGCCACTAATGGCGGAGAAGAGAAACACAGATCATGTAACAGTATTTTCTACCGGATGATTAACGATTTTATTTTTTTTTTTTCTTCCGTCTAAGTCGGAGGGAAAGACGTGTACTTCCTTCTTATGGTTTTCTTTCCTTTCTTTTTTTTTTTTTTATTTTAACGCTGTTGTGGGTTTGTTTTTTCTTTGTGTTTCTTTTTTTTTTTCTTTATTTAAGAGGCTCAGTTGAAGGATTTAATAAGAAGGGGCTGAAAAACGATCTCACCTGTAAGATAATATCGATTGACGAAAATCAATGGAGTTGGGTAACGGAGTTTATAGGCAGCCGGGGACTCGGAAACAATCAAATTGTTTGTTACTTCCCAATTCTTTCTTTATTTTTTGTTTAAAAAAATTTTTATGGTCTCTCGTGAACAATTCCAACTCTTCTAAACGAAGCCAACTTTTTTTTTTCTTTCTTTTTTAAAAAAAAAAATTTGATTATACATGTGTTGTACTGTACAATATATATTTTTTTTTATCGGCTAAAAATTTAAAAACAAATTTTTTAATTGAATTTTGTTGCTATGCTTAACTTCACTTTTTATGACGTGAAAGTTCAAATTTTTATGTTTATTATCAATATTTTTCAAAAAAAAAAAAAAATTGTAATGACGATTAAAATAAGAATTTTTGCTAAAAGAAAACAAACATTACCGTACATAAAATTGTAATGACGTCATAAGCATAAGAAGACTAGGCAAAAATGTATAACCGCAAACTCGTTAATAAACTTTACCGATAATTTTTTTTAGCGTTAAACGTTTTTTTTTTAACTCGATTTATTAAAAAAAATATTTTATTTATCTGTGCAAATTTGATTTATCGGAAGTTAAACCGTATTTTTAATGTTTCCAATGAACATTTTGATTACTGCATCCCTTTCAGAAATTAAATTTAATAACGTAACCAGATGAATAACTCTCTTTAAGAATTCTTAATATTATTACTCGTTAAAAAAATAGTGTTATTAAATTATTCGGTTAAGCTTTTATTTTTCTATTTTTATGACGTGTTTTTATCAATTTTTATGTTTATTAATTATAGTTATTTTTTTAAAAATAGCCGTAATGACGATATCAGAAAGAATTTCTATTAAAATAGAAAATACAACCATCATTTTTTCCCCCATAAATTGATTATTATACATAGAATTCTAATGACGTCATTAGCATAAGAAAACTAGACAAAAAGTTTAACTGCAATATTTTAAACTTTACCGATAATATATTTTTTATAGTTAAACGTTAAATTTTTTTTTACTTGATTTATTGAAAAAAAAAATAATTTAATTTACCGGTGTACAATTGATTTAATTGGCAATTAAACAGTATTTTAATGCCGCCAATGAAGATTTTGATTATTTCATCAAATGTCTCTTTTAGAAATTGAAATTAATAATTGAACCAGATGAATAGTATGGTACATTAACTTACTTTAAGAATTCAGAATATTATTGCTCGTTAAAAATAATAGTATTATTAAGTTATTCGATTTTTTTATCTAGTGATTTAGAAAATTACTAAAAAATACTCGTGAGATTTCAGATGGAATGAGAAATGCTTTAAAAATTGAAATTGTTACCACTAGCTTTTTTAAGTGATTTTTTTTTTTTTACTTTTCAAGAAATAATAGACGAAATAATTGGAAATTGTTGGAGAATTTCCTATTCTAACCAGGATTTCAGTTTGCGCACAATCAATAAATTTAATTGTGTAGCGCGCATGCACTGCACACGAGCAAAAGGCAGTTATTAAGCTTTGTTCAAACTTTTCTTTCAATTCTATGGTAACAGACAAGCAGACGTTTATTAGCCTTAATATTTTGGAGATTCGAGAAATATAATTAAAGTTTATTCTGTTTTTTGACATCACCAAGTAATGAGCTTTAAACAGTCGGTAATCAAGGCATTCTTGAACGCGCGTATATGTAATTAAGTTGAGTATTTTTCGCCGTGAGATTTGCGAGAGAAATAATATTATTATTATTATTATTTTTTTTAATGTAAAATAATTTAAGTTTACGGTTTGAATACGATTTCCGCTGATTTGAGATATGCATAATAACTATAATATGAGTGGGAGAACCTGAAATTATTATGTTTACCATGCCTTTCTCTTCCATTTTAGTATTTACACGGTACAGTACTCGGGTTTTTCATGTCTCAAACATCATCAAGCTACTTTTAATTACAGCAGTTAATTTTTTTTTTAAATTACCAGTACCGGCATATTAAATATAATTAAACCTTGGCAAATTTCAGTTTTTACAGTTTCCGTTTTATTAGCAAAAATTGAAACAAAGTTAAACGTAAACATACAATTGTTAAAAATTAATTTTTGTGAATTTAATGAAGAAGCTTTAATTCTTTTGGAAGATTATATGTAATGCGATTGTATGGGCTTTTCAATGAGAGTTTATTATTTTTTCGATTTTAATATTCTGTATTATTTTTGAGCAGTTTTTATCACGCATTTGTAATGAAATAGTTTTCTGTTTCCGTGTTAAGGAGGTTTTCCGGCTAAAATCTATTAAAACATTGCATTCCCAACTTTTTTCCACTTGTTTAGCCAGGTTTTCCTTTTATTTACAGTCTGTTTTGCAAGGTTTTCTTTATATTTATTGTTTGTTTTGCTAGGTTTTCTTTTTATTATTTGTCCGTTTTGCCGGGTTTCTTTTCATTTATGGTCCGTGTCGGAAGGATTTGTTTTTATTTATTGTCTGGTATTGTTTTGCTAGGTTTTGTTTTCACTTATTGTTCGTTTTGCCAGGTTTTCATTTCATTTGTGGTCCGTTTTGCCAGGTATTTTTTTATTTATGGTTCTTTTCGCTCAGGTTCTACTATGCCGGTATTATGTACCGGTAATGGAAATTTATAAACACCCGGTATACTGAAAAGTATCACCTATTATTTTGTTTTTTAAAAACTGCCGGTACTTTAAATATTAAATTAGGCCTACTAGTATTAAATACGGTATATTAAAAATTTGTTACTTGAATCAATAATTTTTTCAATATTTAAAAGATTAATAATAATAATATAATTAACGAGATAAGAATAAATTATGGTGCATTTTTGGAGATAGAAACAACGCGCTTCGTAAAAGTTTGGCGTGTCATAAACTACGATGGTATTTCGAAATAAAAATCCGATACGGCAAATGCTTATTGTACATTTATTTTAGCTAGGGTTATAAAAAAAATGTAATTAATGTTTCAATTTAAAAAAAAAAAATTTAATACGCTACGGTGATCATTGAACTATTACGGCGGCAACCTGCCTGCATCTGAGAATGATAAGGATTTGGATTCTTAAGGAAGAAAAATAGGAGATCGGGTATGAAAAGCAAAGGCAAAAATAAGCGAGAAAGCTGTTAAGTAAATAATACGCTCTACTGATCAAGATTTCAGCTTGTAGGGTAAAAAGTCACAGCTACCGGTACATCATCTCCAACCTCAACTCAAGGGGTTTTTTTCCTCTTTTTTTCTTTACGAATTCGACTTAATATGTTTGTTGAAACCCGGATTTTAGGGAATAATTCCAGATTTATCGACTTACGGAATGTTACTAAAGGAGATTAAAATTTTTTAGAACGAGATTTGGTAAAACCACTTTTTTAGAACGAGATCAGCGCAGTCTTAAAGTTGTATTTTTATATTATTTAAAAAAAAAAAAATTAAAATAAAAGCTGTGCGATTGCATAGGTTTATCAGTTTTGCGTGCTAGAAAATATCTTCTGCAATCTACAACAAACTCGTCTATGATGGTTAAAACATAGATTTAGTCACATGGCAACTGAGATTTGATGGAATCGAAGAATTAGAAGGCAAAAAAAAAATCTTATTTTTATTTCTTATCCTTAATGAGCTTTTAGAAATTTTATTTTGAAAAATTATTCTCCGTTCTAAGCTATACGTACGAAGAAAAAAAATATTTTTTTTAATATATATTATTGATGATTGCTTCGAAAGATGACCGTACCGTAGTTGGGAGTCGGCGATAGAAATCATCAAAGGAATTTTCCAATTATCATATTTATTGAGTTTAGAAAAGTCGAGAATGAGAAGAACGAGAAAAAGTCGACAATGATGACGCTTTTTTTTTTCTTTTGGATTTTTGCAATCATTCAAGGATCCCAGAAAATTAATAGATTTTGAATGAAAGTTGTAGGCGACACCAAACGTTTTCGATCCAATTTCGATTGAAATTAAATTCTCACCACTATTTTTTCATCTTTTTTTTTTTTTAAGAATTTTTTATTTTTTTTATTATTATTATTTTAAATTTAATTTTGATTTTATTTTGAGCTTTCTATGGAGAATGAGGACGGATTTTTTTTTTAGTCCGTTTGTTTTGTTAAAAAAGAAAGACGTTACACTTAGCAAGATGTATTTTAAATAGGGTTTTATTCAATAATAATATTGTGTTAATTGGTTTTAATAGTTCGCGAGGAAAATAGTTTACGAACTATTATCGAAATCAAAAGTCGAATTTAAGCTGCAAATAAAGCAGTCGATAAAGTACAGTAGAAGAATTTGTAAAATATATACATGTATACAATATAATGTAATACGTGTAGATCGATATTTTGATTTTAAGAAAAAAGGATTGAATTAGGTCCGAATAACTCGGCTATAATGACATCGACGTTATATCCGAGTTATTTAAAAACTCCGTGCATCATTTGAGAGCGGTTGATGATTGCATACAATATGTTTTATTTTTAGATTCAGTGTTTACTGTACTTGTCTAGACTTTTAGAAGATTTTTTTCACCCTTTTTTTGCAAGAAACAAAAAATAAGTCATTAAATTGTGGTCTAATGTCGCAAAAATCTTGTAAAAAAAAGGGTTTTTTGTCGCTTAAAGTCATATCTGTGTTCGTTATTATTAAGTTCTACCGTAATTATTTAATAATTTTTAATTGAGAAAAAGGACAAAGTTAGCCTTTTTCTGAACAAAATACTGTAATATTAAAAAATAGATACGGTAATTGTTTTTATGACTTCCGCAATAAGCAAAACTAGTACCGGTAAATACTGTATATAAATCTAAGTCACTAAAAAATTTATTGGAATATAAAATTGTACCGTTTTTGTTATACCGGTACCGTAAAATTAATTAGAAAACAAATTATTAATAAATTATTAGAAATGTATCTGTTTGTTGGTAATGCATAGGTCCGCCTATAGGCGGTGCCTCAATTTTAGCCGTAAAATGAGAAAAACCCACCAAAATCAATTTTTAACTTCAGATTAATTTTTTTTTTAGCTCAAAATTAACCTATTACTACCATCTTGCTATTACCAACCGCACGTAATATTGGTGCATTAGGAGGACTCATTGGTTGTGCAAACGAAAACTCCAATTTATTTAATTATTTTGGCGGTTCTTTGAATAATTCAACACACACTTTATAAAAAAGAATATCATTTTGTATAAAATCAGATATGTTTCCGTTCGATTTCAACACGGTGCGGCTTCGATTTATTTGTTGAATATCTCCTTCCAAACTTTGAACAATGTGAGCTCCAGGATTTTTTACGTTGAAAATAGTAATCGTTGTCTTATGATAATGCGTGGTAAATAAATTGGCGTCTAATTCTCCAGGTAAAAAGACAATTTCGGCATTCAGCAAAATACTAGGTATTACATTTTTTTGCTTCAAATGATAGTTTTGTGGTGGTGGTTCGACTCTTCCGCATCCATCAAAGTGCATTATGCACTGCACCCTGTACTCGCCAGCACCGGTGAAAAAGTAAGGACTCTCACAAGGCCACAGTGACGCTCCAGATTGGTGGCTAGTGGTGGCCGAACCGAGTCTCCTGCTATAGTTCTCGATTAACCAGTATAAAATTCCATTATACGAGTAGATTTGTTGAGCCGTTGAAGGCGGTTCCGAGAAAACGTCCAACTCAATCGAAAGGTCGGATACAAAATTGGGAAATTCCAGTTGCAAATTCGAAACGTCCAAATTGTAATAAGTATTGAATTGAATGGGTTTCTGATGCATATAACCGTGACTTATTTCCAACAGCACGTTATTTGTATTTTTCTGATCCCTCAAAACGAAATAAATTTTCGGCAGAATTTTGATGTTTTTTTTGGAATTTTCGAGATTGATAAAACGTATCTCTAAATTCGGTTTTTTAGAAGCACAATTAGAAAGTTTAGCTTGGGCATAAATTTCGTGAAGCTTTAATGCAAAAACTTGACTTTCACGCTCAACATTTTCAGACGCATTTAAATGAGCGATTTTCCACTTGTACTCGGCTTGGTCGCGGTGGGTCACGTAATAATCTTGCACATCAAAACCACGAATCTGTTTAAGTAAATAAAAAAAATTTTATGTTCAGTTTACGTTAATTAATTTTACTAAAAACATGTAATAAATTTGTGTTTACAAATGACTTACTATTGGGCTTCCTTCTAAAATAATGTTTTGCATTTGAAGAAACTTGCTTTTGTCTTCGAGAACTTGTAAAGTTTGTGTTTTTTGGTTCGCCGAAAGCTTTTTATTTTCCATTTTTAAAATTTCGAGTTTCGAGTTGACGTTCTGATAAAATTCTCGGTCAATTTCTGGTTTCAAGTGAACATTTTGCTCTTCCATCAAGATACTATTCAGCTTGGCACTTCTGGCTGCCATTTGTTTACTTTCTTCCACTTGTTCATTAATTTTGTTCAACTAAGAAGATCCAACTGAGATTACCCGGGAATAAGCAAATTTAAAAGGCAAGCTAGCTTACCTGTGTATCGTTTTTCTTAATGAACGTGTCCATGGCTTCTACTCGCTCGTGTATTTCTTGCCTCGCCAATTCCACGGCAATCACTTGATCTTCCACTTCCTTCATCTTTGCTTCATTTTCTTTTAGTTTTAAACTCATCATTTTATTAGCATTTTTCTACGCGAACGTTTTAAGTGATTAATTGCAAACTCGAAGTAATGTATTAATACCTGTTCTTCAGAAGATAAACGAGTGGTATTGATCCATTCTTCACCTTCAATTTTCAATTTTTTAATTTTTTTGGCGACGGTTGATCTCGTTTTTTCTAACAAGGCCGAAACAGTTTCCACCTTATCGTTCACGTTATCAACTTTGGTATGAATTTGTTTAATTTCCAACGACAATTTTTTTTGCTAAAAAAAAAAAAAATTTTTTAAAAAATGAAATAATTTAATTTTTGAATAATTGTATCTAATTACATTTTGTTTTCCTTCTTCGAGAGCCTTCTCAATTTCTTTTTGTTTGCTCATTACTCGATCTACAACTGCCATTTTGATCTGAATGCCTATTATGTCCACGCTCAACTTATTTAACTTTTCTGCCATCTGCTCCATGTTCTGTTTCCATAATACAGTAATTATTAATGCGAAATATACCTAATTTTTTTTTTTTTTTACAAAAAATATATTTACCAAATCTTTTATTGTTTATTTAGCATCAGAACCACCAAACAGCCACCAAATGAATCTATTAACAATAAATTTCAGTCGCGATATTAATTTTAGCAAACAGTTTTTTTTTTTTAAAAATATATATCAATCATTATTTTCCCCGTTTATTTATCAAAATAATCTATGACTCAGTTATTATTTTCTGATTAAAAATTAAGATTATAACTAGATAATATATATCATTTTATTAGCGTAGATAAAATATTTTTTTGAAAGATTAAAATGAATTTATCATTGCCACATTTATTTAATTTTTTCGATAAAAGCTATACGGTAGCATTCCATAGAATATGTATAAGTTAGAATGGAGGTAATAAAATTAATAACCGAGAAATAGTAATACGGTAATAGTATAAGAAGTGGACTTAAGCATAAGAACGAGAAAAAAAAGCTTAACCGGCTAAATCTCTATTAAATTGTTATGGGTTGAAGGTTATAGGTAGGGTCTACTGTACAACCGTAGCCTCCTTGGTATGGTACAACTAAAGAAACGAATTTGCTTATTACAAAATTATTATTTTTGTTTAGAGTAAAATAAGAAATTATTGATTTTAAAGCCTGCGTCAAACCATATAAAATGTCAACAACGTGATTATTATTATTAAAAAACGGTAATTAGTTTGTGTATTATAAGGTCAAAAAATATTTTGTTTGGAGTTAATTTAAAATTTAGCATGAACTGTCTTTTTTCTTTTCATATCAAAGAGTAATAAATTTGAATTTGAGATATCAATGCAAATTTATTGTAGTCTATTGCCTAGAACAGTGGTTCTCAATCAGTGTACCGCGGGCTCTGTAAGAAATCTACGAAAAAAGTTTGCTATACTGAATTAATATTAGAGAAATTTTTAAATCAAAGTAATTTAAATCTGTGCTAATTTGGGGACTTTTATAGAATGCTAGACCGCTGTAAGCTGCCTACCGTAGCATCCTCTACGCAACTGTGGTATCTCTTGCTACGACAATACGTTAAGATTACGTTATTAATTTTATGGTTAGGTTAGGTAACGTAATCTTTACCTATGGGTAATTTCATACTAATCTAACCATAAATCAATAATACTATCTCTATTTATTAACTATTATGCTGCGCTGCTAGGCAACGTAGATGATGCTAGACAGCTCACAGCGGTCTAGCATTCTATAAAAGAAGCTGAAAAGAATCTTCTTGGACACTCGGTATTTTTTTATATTTTGTATACATGTACCGGTACTTTGAGAGAACCATTATAGAGAGAAAAACGATGTCCTTACTTGTATGCCTAGAATGTATATAGTTGGAGTCTTTAGAGTATATTTAATTACGTACCTAACGCTACGTTAATAATAGTATAAAAAAAATTTTTAGTTAAAATTGGGTCTTATCATGTTTTTTCACTCGCCGTATAAAGTCGATAATGACCGTGATGAAATAAATGTCTTTTTTTGACCGTCGCATTTTTTTTTTTGTGACTGATCTGCGAATTGTTCCTCACGCAAACATTGATATGATTATGATACCTCCTTTGGGACGCTTCCAGATCAACTTTTTCTTCTTCTTCTTCAATCCTTAGCTGTACTTGTAGGTATTTCAAGTCCGCATTTCCACTATCATAAATGATGCTATTGGGTCCGCAGAGAGTTCATTCTTTCACGGATTTTTTTTCTACTCTCTTACCCGGTGTAAACATCGTTGATGCGGGGTTTAAAGAGGAACGGTATAAGAAAGTTTTACGACTTACAAAAGCTAGGTTGGGTTCTGGAAAAAGTACAGTACAGTAAAAAAAAAAACTCAGCTCAGGAGAGAAAGTTATTGGCGTAGATAGGTTGTCAACGAAGAAGTGAATTTCCTAGATTTTATTATACTTACCTTTCTTTTTTTTTATCAAAGTGTATCTATGTATTTTCAAGTACCACTTACTATTATAGTTAGCTAAAGAAGAAGAAAAAAAATCGATGAAGAAAAGAAAAGAGTGCGTTACATTGGATTGCTTTTCAAATGGGTACCTTTTTCTTTTGCCGCGGCTTCAACTTCTTTTGTGTTTTTGCCTCGTGACCACAAATCGATTTCAATAATAAAGTATCTTTCCGAGAGTTCATCCGAAATTTCGACTCTGAATTTATTACCCTAAAATGGCGTTGATGGAAGTTGAGTCAAACGATTGAGACTTGTCGGCGTTGTGTATGTGAAAACTGGAAATGGTAAAACTCACTAAGGTACCAAATTAAATTTTCTCGAGGACAGAGAGAGAGAGACGATGTTTGCTTTTACACAGCTTTTTCGAAAGCACTCTGAAAATGTGTATTAAAATCTATTTTCGGTAACGACTACCATTGCTGCTGCTGCTGCTGCGAACGCAATGATTCTCTTTTTAATAGAAATATTTTTACGCAATATTAATAAAGCGCAGTAAATACCCGTTACTCGGAATTAAAAAAAAAATAGTAAATTTAATTTTTAATTAATTTTTTTGCCATAGAGAACATTGAGGAAATAATGAACATGGTTCCACTTTAAAAGTTCTAGAACTGTTATCAAAGAGTATACCTTTCCCAGTTACTGGTACTCGTATTTATTTTGAAGAGGGCTAGTATTTTTTTTTATTGAATTTGCGTCTTATTTGGATGCAATAAATGCAATGTTTTACTCTCATTAGCCTACTTTTATGCCAAACCGTGTTTTCATAATGTATGTAAATGGCTGCGCAGGTTTAACGCATAAAACAGTAAATACTGAGATTTAATTTTAAAAAAAAAGTTTTAAATTTAATTTTTAAAATTAAATACTGGTAATAAAAAAAAAACTGATTTAACCGGTTTGCTGTTTTGGAAACTAAACTTCCATTGTTTACTTTGTTATTATGAATATCCTCTGACGTATGATTATGTAATGAAATTATTATTATCTAAGTAGTGAGCAGTTGCCATTAAGCAAAGATAATCCGCATGAATCTATCATTGACCACTCGCATTTAATCAATGGAGTGTATGTTTAAACGTTAATGATGTATTCGAGTACCGAATATCATATTCTTCCTTAAAAGCTTACGGTACCGTAAGAATCGATCGATCGATGCTACCGCGCGATATTTTATACCGTACGGCGGGCTATGGTGCTAAAACTAACTCGTAATTTCATTTTTTATCTGAATAAGAAGTGTTGCTTGTATTTTTACGATGATTGAATTAAATTTGGAGAGGGGAAACGTTTTTTTCTTACGGTGATTCAATTAATTTTTTTTATATATATAGGTAGTGCTGTATAAAAAAAGATGATAATTTGCAAATTTGGTAATTGTGAAGTTGAAAACTGATTGAAAGTTTTAAATTTCTTAAGTTTCTCAAAATGACGAAGGAAGCATTGCTACGTACTGTTTCCATTGTAAAAAATAATAATAACAGTAGTTTTTTTTTTATTTAAAAAAAAGAACAAAATTTTTTTGTAAGCGTCAAAATTTAAGGCCCTTCGGCGTCGAGTCTAATGGGAAATGCAGCCCTTCCTTAATAGTATCGTATTGTGTTAAATTTATTTTTCCCAGTTGGGTTTGACAGAATGAATTTCTCAGATACGGCGCTATGTTTTCAAATTGTGACGTAAAAGTCGTCACATTTGTTAACCAATTACTGTATTTTGTAAGCTCAACTCTACTCGCAGCACTCTACGGAATAATAAAGAAAGAAAAATTTGTAATGCACGTTGAAGAGCGTAATATTTTTCAAAGTACAAATCTGACGTCGGGAAGCATTATATTCTTCTTATTTAACCCGAGGCACTTCTAAAAAAGAATTATTTTTGAAAGTGGCGAGCGAAACAACTGTCGCATGACTTCGAAATTAGCTCTTTTTTTTTTTTTTTTCTTTTCTATTGCAACGTATATCTATTGTGTAACACGAGCGTATAACCGTCAAGATGATTTTGTCTTCTTGGCCTCACGTGCGATGAGTACCGCAGCGAGTGGCACGATGTTATATAGGACGTTGATGGATCACGAGTTCAAATCTGATAAAAATGAGACAGAATCGGGCGCGTAGAATGGCAATAAATATCTATCTAGAGAATTAGTTTTAAATTTTGAGTCAGTTCTACCACCTGCTGCATTCGAAATGTGATTGCCTAAATTTTTATCGAGCGTTTCGAAGTGGCAATAATATAGAGTGACGTTTTATCCGCGTCGAATTAACTCGAAAATACGTTATGCGGAAAAATGTTTTGGAATTTTTTTTTTTTAAAATAATTATCTAGTGTTTATCTTAAATTTTTAATTAAGGATAAAAATCTTTGTTCGTGGAAAAAAAATTTTTTTTTTATACCTCGAATTGTTATTTCGGAAATTAACGCAATTATTCAAGATTAATTTACACAGCAGCTTATCTAGAAGATTTCTAATTTATTTTTACTCATTATTCTGAGAGATAATGTGAGGTTTTACTGAAAATAATTGTTAATGATAATTATTATTTAAAACGCTAATGCACAGATTTAAATAATAAACGGGATAGTTTTTTTTTTTAAAAAAAATTTAAGATTATTTTATAATAAAAAAAATATATATATAGTTTATGAAGAAAAGTAATTAATACGATTTTGTTGATGATTTCGGTGTTCGCTTTCTAGAGATTATTTTTGATAATTTTAATGAAAGAGCGTTATAAATTTAATTTGAAGAAATCTAAATTTTGATAAATCAAATTAACTTTGTCTTCACAAATTATTAATGCTAAAATAAGTGCTTAATTAATTTGTTAATAAATTGTAGTTACATAGAGAAACTGAAAGTTTAATTATGCTAACCATTTAAAATGCAATGATGATGAATTACTTTAATTTTCACTCTGCTGTACTGTATTTGCAATTCAAAAAATTTAATTGCCACATTATAAAAAATTCTTTTAAGATAAATACATTTTTTTAATTACAATTTTAATTTAGTTTGTTGCGCTCAACAAATTGAGTTAATTTGATATAGATCTCTTGAATTTGTGCAAAATATTTTCTTTGAGGTGCAGAAATTCGAAGTGCTCGAATGTGTTGGGTTGGTAGTATGAATAGTAATTATTACTGTACCTACTTAAAATTTATTTCAGCGCTTAGGAATAACTTAAATATTGGTAATTTTATAGATGCTGAAACTACCGTATGCTCAATGCGTGAAGTTGTAAACCTTTTCTTGTATTACACCCCATATTCGACCTAATTTAAGTTTGGGTTATTGAAGACGAGCGCCAACGCGTGATACAAATTTGATCACGCATATACAGTGGTTGAGCATCAGGCGTGTGTTGCGACCGGATGATGATATTTTAAACACAGAATAAAACATTTCAATATTGAAAAAGTCCTTAAAGTAAAGATAATGATTATGTGACATTAAAATATTTTGATTATTTTAAAGATTTAATACTCACTCAATTGGGCTCATTTTATTTTACTGTCACGGGTTTATTCATTTATGTTCGCGAGTTAAAAAGATATATCTACCATTTTATTTTGTTAAAATAATTATGTAAATTTGTGTAAGTGTATTAGGCCACTTAGGTTTCTTGACAAGTAGTCTAACACGAAACGTTGAGAGGGCGTTCGAAATAGTTGTTGCGTTTATGAGATTTAGTCGGCAGCTACGTCTTTTCATTTTATTTCACTGGATTCAAATTGATTCTGCATATATTTTCGTAGGTTTTTTTTTTTTTTTTTGATTAAGTAGTTTAGCGCAGTTCACACGTTTCAAGATTGTTGATTCAAATAACGTTGTCACTTTCTCCCTCCATTTTAATATGGCCTACTTTTAAAATACACCCGGATTTTTTATTTTCCCTCGTTTTAACTCTCAAAAGGGCCAATTTGCTTCGATCACACTCTACGCATACTAAATTTTTTTTTTATTACCTGCATTGCATCATTTTTTTTCTTTTTAGCCCAATGAAGACGAGAAGGTGAGATATTTATTGATTGAAAAATAAGCTCTAAATATTAGACGTTTATATTATTAAATTTGGCTTAAACTATTATTAAATTTTTTAAAAAAGAATTTTAAATGGGAAAATTGTTTTATGGTGAGAGAAAAAAATGGTAGGCCAACCGGTAAATTGTGTATTTTAATGCTAAAACAATAAGTTTCTAGCCGCATTAGCTTATTATTTCTAGTTTGTGAGGATATTTACTACCGGTACTGAATTTATAGTACAGTAGACTTAATGGTTTTTAAAAACAAGTTTTTTTTTTAAATTTTATTGAAAAGAAATACAAAAAGCATTCGTAGTCGCGTAGAGCACTGAAAATAAAAAAAAACGGTTAATACAATATCAGCCATGATATTTTTTGAACTTTTTCTATACAAATTTGGTAAACAAGTTTACGTTATGGTAAGTTACATTTATTTTTAAAATTCAATTTCTTTAAACCACTCAATTTGGGTTTTTTTTTTTTTTATTTATTTATTTTTTTTTTTTATAAAAATAAGTTTTTTTACTTTGGTGAAAAAATACTTTAACTTATTTTTTGTTGTTTGTGTTTTTTGATGAAACGGCGCATAATTTTGTTTGAGTCTGAGATTAGAATAATATTATACTTCTACTGTATGCGCATTTTTTTTAATTTGTTGCGCCGGAAACCGTATGAAACAAGTTATTAATTTGTACTTTTTTTTAGGTCATTGATTTTAAATGTCGATAGCTTAGAAGTAGCAATTGCGTGGATCATCATTTTTTTTTTATAGCAAAATTGAGCTATTACGGTAATGCCTTGCTTAGCCTAATTTCCATCAGTCCGGATTCAATAGATGTATAGTCCGGTTTGAAAAATTAGTATAAAATTATTTTTTCATACTGTACATAAATGATCGGTTTTCATTGTATACGTTTAAGTCTTGTTTGATGCTGTTTATTTATCGATACAGTACATATTAAACTGTATTCCATTATTCATTTTAGGTATCCTAGTTGAATAGTGTCACCTGTCACGGGAACGTGCGTGGTGAACGTGCATGAGAAAGACGCTATTCCGATTGCACATCTACAGTCAGGCCAATTTACATGTACGAATAAATATTTGCACCTATTAAAAATGTCAATAAAATTTAAATCAAATAAAAACATGTAATAAGCACACATTTTTTTAAAATTATTTCTAGTAAAGATATTTTAATTGCGTTTTTAATTTATTGAAAAACAGAGAAAAAACTGTAATTTTTTGGAACCAATATTATTAAATAATCATTTTTTATAGACCTACATGCAAAAAAAATTAATTCTAATATATTTTTTTAAAAAGTAAATTACAATTTTTTATTTAATTGATTGGTCTGTTTACTTTAACTATCACCGCCCAAATTGCTTTCAAATTTAAAATTTATTTACTTTTTTTTGTTAGTCTGTTATATACTATAGTAACTATGGTTATATACCGAGTCGGTGCTGGGTACAATGACTTCTTAGGTTGTATAATAAAATAATAACAATGAATTTAAAATTTTTTGAAGGGTATGGTATCTTTTTTTAATAATGTTATTTATAACATAATATTTTGTGGTAGACGTTATATAAGAAAGTTTATTTTTCTTTTCTATGCTGTGGATTATTGATTATGCATATTAAGCTTGTGGCATATTGCGGTGAACACGAGAAATGAATCGCGAAACATAATCAGTTTTACCCTTCTTTTTTTCTTCTTCTTCTTCTTCTTCTTGTGAATGGTGAGCTAAATTCCTATCGGACGAAGCGAAATTAAACGAAGTAGCATAAACTATATCCCTTAAATTATATTAATATATTAAATTTTATTCGTTATTTTTGTCTTAAGAAAATAAAGAAAAAAGTTTCTAAATAAGTCTCTAGGGAAAACCGATGTATCAAATCGTGTTTGAAATTTTTCACTAAATGTTCACTCGGGGTTCAATGGTTGTTTTTAATGACCAAAATGTACGCGTTAAACCCCTACATTGATTCGAACTCTTGTGTCGCAGCGTGTGGGATGAAGCGGAGACGGTAGTTTGGGGGATTATAATACAGTATGCTGCCGGAGAAACCAAATGTGCAATGACGTCATTATTATTGAATTTAATTACTCGAGCGATAGTATGCGCTCGCGAATTTAATAGCGCGCTGACGTCATTATTCGAGTGTATTATTTGTTTGCATAACTTATGCAGTATTGTACGCATTTTGTGTGTTTATTGCTTGAGGTATTTGGATAGCATAGGATTTGATGAGCTCATTTGAAAAGTGCACACAGTTACTGTATCTATTATTTTTTTTAAAATTTGTACGGTAATTTTTTTTTTTTGTGTTTTGAAAAATAAACAATTTTTTTTATTGCGCCTCAGAAATCAATAATCCCAACGTCATACAGTACAACTTTACGGTGATTAATTTGCCCTCAAATATTTTAAGGGCTATAGCTCTTGTTCTAACTGCTTCTGGGTCAGGATGGGCCAGCAAAAACCAAACAAACTCTTATGCTCATTTTCTCAACTGAGCATCTTTGATTAGTTGATTTTTTCCGTTATTTTATCCCATGTTTGAAAGGCAAATTAAATTTTATACTTTGTCTATCGCCGAGCACTATCTTTTTGTCGAAAGGAAATATTTATTATAGATTGAGCATTATTTCCTTTTTTGGATATGTTATTCAGAATTGACATATTGTTCCAGGGTTCTCTTTTATAATGACTTTTTTAAGCAAATACGGCGTATCCATCGCTAGTTATTGTAGTCATGACGACAACTCTCATCAAATTTGTAACTACGCGCGCAGATGCATTTTGAAAAAATAGTAGGCTGTATAGTACTCCGTATTAATAAAAAAAAATAAATAATAATAACGATGGCGCATGCAAACTGATTGAAATGGAAAAGAAAAATAGTCAAAAAGTCCAAACCAACATGTTTACGTTAAACATGATTTATGAGTTTTCCTGTAATACCTCTATATCAGTAGGTCTTCTCTTATAGAAAACATTTTTTGGAATTTCAATTATTAATGAAAAATGAATAAAAATTTTGTTATTAAATTTTATTGGTTTTATTGCTGTATGTTTTTTGGTATTTTTTTTTTTTTAAATTGCCTTGAAAAACCGATACGAGTCAGGAATACCGAAAAACGATTTACGATAGAAACCTATAATATGTATACTGTAAATATCGAAGATACGTTCCGCTCTATCATTTTTTTTTTATGAAAAAAAAAAACAATTAAACATTAAATAATACCGTACAGTAGATAATTTATTTAGCATAAATTAACCGCAAGACATTAATTTGATTAGTTAAATTTTTGTTTAATTAACTAGTTAAAAATATTTTAATTATGGGAGCTAGATGTAAAAACAATTGTCGTATTTTGCGGATTTTTTTTTAACTAGTTCAAAAATTTAGTTAAATAGATTAAATTATCAACAGATTACGCTTATTTTTTAAAGATTGAAATCGAAAATTTGAATAAAATTTAAAGCGAAAGCTGATGTTTATTATAAAAAAAATTGCGAAATTTAAGTAAAAACTGTTTTTGTAATGGGTTTATTTTTTTCAAGATACAGTATTTGGTTAAGCGTAAAGAAAAGTAACAAAATAGCGGAAATAGTCGAGCATTGTGTTTTGTTAAGTCACTTTGTTTGATGAAAATAGAAGTGTTTGTTTGTACTCGTAGATACAATGTACTGGATTCATCTTTACTGAAAACCCTTAATGTTTGCCGAGTCAGTGAAAATGTTGCGAGTTCAACTCATAAACATTATTAAAAATGACCCGTACTTTTGTTGCCAGACTTTTCCATTTGATCCGACCAGGTACAGTAATTATAAAGGATAAATTCTAAGCGAAGAGTAAAATGACTTTTAAAAGCACAAATTTCAGGTGTTGATGATAGTTTAAAAAAGTTTTTAAAATATAAATAATTATAGTACCGGTAATTAATTTAGGGTCAAACGAGGTCAGGTAAAAATTGAGCTGTGATGCAATAGCGAAATGATGTAAAACGAGGTCTTGGTATTTTCGTGAGTTAATTTTCAAAACAATAGAGTAGAGAAGCAAAAAAATAAGGGAAAAAACATGTTCGCTTTTTTATTCAAAATTTGTTCCGAACTAATTATTATTAAATAAATCACTTTCCATTTTTTTTTTTTTAAAGAAAATAAGAAGAAAAAAAAAAACTTTGTATCAATTGAACGAGTACAACACATTGAAAGATTACTTTGAATGAAAAATAAATGACTTTAATGTCAGCCGTCTTTGTCTAGCTATTAGTTTAATTGTATCACGCGCCCTGCTGTTTTCTTCAATCATAATGCGTGTGTGCGTGCGTGCTTGCCTGCCTGCGCGTGTGTGTCTTTACGTTCCTGTAATTCACTATTATTTTTTTTTTATATGGGAATGAAAATAACGGAGATAATATTCAGCCATGCGCGAGTATGAAAGATAAAGATATAACGATTTTCTCTGGAGGAAACTGCTTGGATAATCTTATTGGAAAGGAGCGAAGGGAAGAAGACGGTTAAACGAACGTTGAAAAAAAGATTAGAAAAAAAATATATATTATATTCCACCTGACTTCGTGAATCAAGTATATGCCTAGAACTTTGATATCGGAATAGACGAAAAAAAAAAATAAAATTTTGTTTTAGAAAACGACGCAAAGTTTGAATCGACGACACTTTTAGAATCTTAGTTACGCGTCACTTGCTACATTATACTAACAACACGCAACTTACCTGCGTACATGCATAATAATAAACAGTTTCCGATGATTTCTTTCGCGTTTTTTTTTTTTTTTTTTTGTGAGGTTCATTTATTATTCAGATTTTAACGACCTACATGAATATATTCGTGGTAGCTTGTCTTTTATTTTAATAATGAAATATGTGTCGAATAAATCTGAGCGGCTTATGGAAATGAATTAATATTTAAAAAACCGAAATTTATTTTGAAATGTGCGGAATTTTTAAAATAATATAACTGATTCGAACGTTGTTGTTTTTTTTAAAAAAAAAATCTTGAAATTGGCATCTGTAATTATTGCAGTTGAGATACATTTTTTAATAAACCCCGTGCCCGTAAAAAAACGAACCCACCTGAATTACTATTAACTCTTTATAATAATTAAAATATTTTAATGACACATAGAAAAACTTTATTTTAAGGACTTTTTTTTACATTGAATTGTTCTATTTTGTGTTTAAAATATCCTCCTTGAGCCTCACAACAAAAGCAGTAAAACGCATCATGCGTACCCACTTCCAGCCTGATCGAATTCGTCTCCTCCCTCTATCATGCGTTGGCGCTCATCTTCAATAACCCAGGCTTAAATTAAGTAGAATATGGGGTGTAATGTAAGAAAAGGTTTACAAGACAAAATATCGAAACATGGAAGTGAACATAAGCAGGAGGCAGGGGCTGGATTCAATTGGGCTCTATTTTTTACGGACACCATGTATATTAATTGCTGCATTGTTTTAAAATAGAATAACCTAGTTTAAAAATCTTAGTTTTACATATGAATAAAGAAAATGGGGATGCAATTAGTAATGTACTGTAAACGATAATATTATTTTTATATTATAAAGGTTTTCTTTTTTGGCCCTTGTTTTATTATCCCATGCAGACAGTTGTAATTAATACTACTAAATTATAAATAAATTGTAAACACCTGCAGGTATCGTTTTCCTAATAAAATAGAGACAATCGGAATTATTCGGGTCGCCTTGAAAGTGGCGGTAACTCGATTTATCTCTGACAACAATTTGCCATTTTTGACAAGCCTACCGTACTGTATTCCAAAATATCGCTAAATAAAAATAAGCGATGCTGCGTTTCCATGACAAGCGCCGTATTTGAAACAGAAATATCGCATTCTCTGTGGTTTGGTTCGCTACATTTGCTCGAAAAGCCAGTCTTAGCATAAATATATTCAGGGTTAATACGCATCACCGGAAAACAATGGCGTGCGATCGCAGCTTAACAACATGATTATTTTCGTGGATACATATGGCAACCCTTAAACAAATTTGGGAAAAGGGTTGCGACCAGAATGTAATACTTTATATTGGGATCCAGTGGATAGAAACCAAATAGGCCATTCTAATTGGAAGCCAAGCGAAATTGCTTATTATAGCCAATTGGAATTTATTAACTCGAAATTAAAATCTTTAGGTTGAGAAAATATACTTTTTAGAAAATAAAATTGTGTGTGTTTTATTTACGTGCATTTGAAAATTGCATTAGATTTTTGTGCGAACACTTTTAGTATTTAGACTTGTCAAAATCTTTCAAAAATGCGACAGTTTTAGGGCATTAATGCCCTAACAATTGTTAGCTATTGTATTCAATATAATACAATTATACATGTTCTGCATTTTGATGTGCTGACATCAGGCTCTTTCTCTCTATGTTATTTATTTTTTCTTTTTTTTTTGTTGTTGCAAAATTTTACGGGTGCTATTTTCAAAGCTTATCAAACGTTTTATCAGTTTATTTCCGGATTGTGCACTTGACACGTGTACAACTACCGGTTTTAAACATTTGAAGAGAGATTCTGATCTGCTATATAACTTATTCAGCCTCTGCATACAGTCTTAAGATTACGCGCAAAGCTTTTTCTTACTCTCGGCGTAAGCTAACTTGAAAAATGGATAATAAAAGCCGTCATTTTACTGACTAGATTTACAGTTTGAAGATTTAAAAATGGTATATTTTTACTGCAACATATAATATTATATGGCTGATTTTTCCGAGTTTGGTATTTATTTTGCAGCAATTTTCTTAATAAAAAACAAAACAAAAAACGCGTTTCAACTTTTAAAAATTTTGACTTTTTGTAAATTGAAAATCGATCAGCGGAGACAACGAGAGTCGTGACTTATGCGCAGGTTTACAACTCGAAATTTTAAATCTTAATGCGTTTTAAACACGCGTAGAATGGAGAGTGTTAATTTTAAATTCCAATTTCGTTTTTCCTTTAACTACACGACGGAAATACGGTAGAACTATAGCGTCTTTCGCAATTTCATTCAATCTCTGAACCACTCGACGTACAACTACTTGTAGGGCGTAAAAATATTGATCAACCGCTCAACACTTTTTTTTTTTGTTGGTATTATCAGCCAATGTACTTGAAATTACCATTATACAACGAGATGTAATTTTGTACGTAGACGATGCAATCGCCTGACTTTTTTTTTTCTTTCCCATCATCGCCAGTAAATTGCGAATTCCTTAATAGAAAAGCGATTTCCAACTGAATTTTTGATTGCGCAGTTTCGTAATCTCACACGAACGATCAATTAATTATTAATAAGTTGCGGTCATATCTTTTTGTTTTTAACGTCGTCGATGAAAATTTAATGCAGAAGAGATAAATATCACTCGAATAAAAAGCTTTATCACGAAATTATAAATTTTATAATAATAATTATGATGATGAGCTAAAAATTATTTAAATGCAATGTTTATTGTATTTTTTAATTGTTATAACTCAATACAATTTTTTTTTATTTATTTTGTTTGACTATCTTTAACGTTTTTGTTAACGCTCGGTGGAACGAAATAGAAAATCAATATCAAGAGTTTGAGAAGTTCAAATTCGGAACATTTAATTACAAATTTCATTTTATTTTGATCGAGTTAACTGAATGTTACGCAAATCTTAATAAGACACGAACTTGTTAGGTGTATTTAATGTAAAAGGATTTAACGAACAGTGCTACAAATGTATTCATTTATTTTTATTACTGACTCTGTTTTTATTTTTTTCCCTTACATTTGCCTTGGCTTATTTCCAAAACAATGGCTACAGAAACGATACCCCGTATAATAAAATGAATGTTTTATTTACTCCATATAAATCATTCGATTTACATTGGTACATTCAATATTCTGTAAATAATATTTAAAAGAATTGTATATTTTTTTTTTTTTGTATTAATTTGAATTTATTAAGAGTTATTAATTTTTTCTTATTATTTTTTTTTAGCACTGTTTTGCCATTACCTATCGGCAGGGAGGACTTAGGCAATATGAATTGTGTGCCAAAAGCGAACCAGATTGCAATATATGGATCGATGCAATTAAACAAGCGAGGTACGTTGTTTGTAAATCTGACGAAAAGTTTTTTACGCATCATTTATTAATTTGATATATCATTTCAATTTGCTTTCATGCGGTGATTATCACACAGTGGTTGAAATCCGAGAGTTTGCATGCTTCATTTTCTCTCTCTCGCCCTACTCCATCCACCACCTACTGTATATACTCCTCCTCCCTCAGATTTTTGCTTGTTATACAAAAAGTGACTAATTTGCTTGATTATTTATGTGGTGTGTACTTTGTAATAACTTATTATTTTATCGATTTGTTGGAGGGGGGGAGGTCCAAATGCTTAATTAATATACAATGTTATTAATATTTTTCGGTGCTCAGCTTTAATGAGTTGCTTCTTCAAAAAGAAGAGTTGGAACAGAAATATTTACATCTGTTGCAAATCGTGGAGAGTGAAAAAACGGGCAAATGGCAATATACGCAACAATGCGAAGAGTTGACGATGGAAATAAATAAAATGAGAACGGAGGTATTTTATTTATTTATTTATTTTTATTTGTGTAAAAATTAATTATTATTTTATAATACTTCCTTTCATGTCAGAGCTTTTGTTTGCCCATATTATAATAACGTGTTTTGTGGTTATTATCAATGTTAGCTTTCTATACTTAAAAGAGATAAGACGAGTTCAGTGTCATATAGCGGTTATAGACGATTTAGCGAGATTAAAGCGGAGGATTCTGATGAGATTAAGAAAATAAAGAAAGTGAGAAGCTTTTTTTTTATTATTATTAATCTAATTAATCGATGGATGGATTGGAAAACATGTAAATGCACGTGATTATACTTTTTATTGCATCAAAATTAATAATTATTAATTAAACGTAATATTATTACTTAATATTTCGAATTTGTTTTACGTTAATTTTTTTTATTGATTATAATTATGGTGGACAGAAAAGCTGCGCCCCGTAATTACGTGCATTTAAAATGGATTTAAATTAATGTAAGAGCTAATTTTTTTTTCTCTCTCTCTCTTTTTCTGGTTTGATGACGCAGGTGCAGAGTTTTTTTCGCGGCTGGTTATGTCGTCGTCGGTGGAAACAGATTGTGGAAGAATATATTCATTCGCCTCACGCGGAAAATATGAGGAAACGTAACAGGTGAATTTCAACGCCTTCGTTCAAAATCGTATGGTGATAAAATCTTTTAAAAATGTTTGAATATTTGCTTTTAAAGGTCATAATTTTTTTTTTGTGTTTACTTGTACATGTATTTACTTTTTCTTTATAGAATTAAATACATTTTAACGATTATAAAAACATTTTTTAATTAATGTTTTAACGAATGTTTATGTTGTTTACTTTTCTATTTTATTGTTATTTTTATTGATTTTTCTATATATGATTTTTGCTTTGGATGTTTACAACTTTATGCTTTTGAACTTAACTTAAGGCTATGTATTTTTGTTATCATGAACGTTTTTGTGTTGTTTGCTTAAAAAGATTTTTTTTCTTCTTCTTCTTCTACAGTCTAGTATTTCGATTGGTGGAGTCGGAAGAAGAATACTTAGAGCAACTAGAATTGTTGGTTTCATGTTTTTTACGACCTTTTAAAATGGCTGCAAGTTCGAAAAAACCGCCGTGTACACACGATGACGTTAATTCTATTTTTTTAAACAGGTAAAAATAACACAATTGAAAGATTGAAAATTGTTTTTATGTCATTTTAATTTAAAAGAAGAAAAATAAGGTACTTATTGCCTGGCAAACAACATTTTAATTTGAACTACGTAGGCATTTTATTTTAATGTTATAATTATTAATTTCATCTGGGAGGACTATTGTTGTTTATTTAGAGTATAATACTGCGACGAAATGTTTGCTTATTCAATTAATTTTAATTAGAACATTTAGGAAATTACATTTTTTAATGCACGAGTATATTATTATAGAGGCTCGTTAAGGGTAATAAAGAAAATATTAAAAACATTAAGTAAATATAATTTATTATGTTTATTTAGCAAGAATAATTTAATTTAATTGCCAACTTTTTATCTTTAAATTTTTTTTTTTTAGAAAAATAATTTATGGTAGGCCTTTAGACGTGGATAAGCATACATTTTAAGTTATACTATGACACAACACAACTTACATTTGAGAATTTATATTGCACTAAATTTAATGCCGCTTTATTCAAATACTTTAGATTGTTTTTTTTGCTTGCAAAAAAAAAAATGCCACTTATAAAATTATTATTGGAGGATCTTTTATATCACGATGTTAGCGATAAGTGCTGAAAAAATAAATATTGTAGGTCTATGTACATGTAGCCTACAATAAATAATAGAACAACTAATGAAATTATTTTTTTTATGTGTGTTTTTTTCTACGTTGCTTCTATACTACTAACGGATATCTCTACACACAGCGAGACGGTTATGTTTCTACATCAAATCTTCCTCAAAGGGCTCACCGCAAGAATGGAAAATTGGCCAACGTTAGTTCTAGGTGAGTAAGCATTTGTAGATAACATTAATTGCGTATGAGTATGGCAACGAGATTAACCGTAGTAGATTTTTAGTTTCAGCAAAGAAAATAAAAAAAAATACGTGTGGTAAACTAATATTATTGAAAGATTTTGAAAATAATTTATTAATGAGGGAATAAGGTATAATTATGATTTGTATGTGTTTGTTTTTAACATCTACAAATTATAATTATAACTTATTGTGAATATGAAGTTTACTTGTTATAAAATGTAATGTATTATTTTCAATCTTTGCTATTGAGGTGTGTGAGAATTTCAAAATAGCCAAGTACAGTCTTGTATATGAATTTTTTAAGGCTTGAATTTGAACACATACAAACAAGTTTTGTAAAGCAGATCAATATTTGCTCAAAATCTAATCCTCGCCTTTCATAACATACGTAGCTTACAAGCCTTTTTATGATTTTCTTTTTTACGTTGCAATTTTTATTTTAACTATCTATACGTTTGTCTGTTATATTATTGGAATTTTTGAGTTCAATTTTGTATTTTTTTTAGGTGATTTATTTAACATGTTACTGCCGATGTTGTGCATCTATCAAGAATATGTCAGAAATCATCATTATAGTCTTCAAGTTCTCACGGAATGCAAACAAAATTCACAATTTGCCGCTTTGCTCAAGAGATTAGAAGAAAAGCCTTCCTTTAACGGACGGTCCTTGGAATCTTTTCTCACATATCCCATGCATCAGGTAAATAAAATGTTAAAATATTTTATTCAATATTAATACTGCATGCATTAGAAATTACAAGTACTGTATAGTACTTTAATTAATGAAGGCCTCCGACTCTCAAATACAAAATGATGTTGCCGGTATCTTTTAAATAAGATAGATTTTGCTGAATGTTATAGGAAAGATTTCGTCTTTTAAAATTTAAGCAGGTTTTGAGCTTTGCTCATTGCAAGAGATGTTCTTCTTACTCTTAGTACCAGCAAGATGGTACCAGTGCTGGTACCTTTCAGTGGAATCACGTTGAACTGATCGGTTATAGTTTTCTCAATTTTGTCTACAGTGCCAAAATTACAAAATTTTAAGTTTTTAAGGCCAAAGAGCATTTCAAAAATACTCAAAGTTTTACTACTTTCAAGATTTTAATCCTTTTGGGTTTTTTTTTTTCTGTTTTCCCTATTGAAAATCTAATTGAACGGTCGCTATTTAGACACTTTGTGTGAATTAAAAACTTGTAATCGATCAATTGAACATGATTTTATTTCTATGCTTTAGCGCTGTCATTAAAAGCATTTGACTTGCAACAAATTATTCTTATAACGACAAAAATAATTGTTACGGTATTTTAAGCTCTTCATTTGAAATTGAAAGGAAAAACGTTAAAACGTAGTTTACTACTACAGTATTTAACATTGCAATATAAAATATACTAGCTATTAATTTTTTCAATAATTTTTATAATTTGCTTTTAGCTATTTTAGTATTTAAATTCAGTCCATTTGATTTAAAATTCCCGCTTGCTCTAAGGAATAATAATGCATTAGAAATATCTCACAAAAATTTAACTTTTTTAAACAGTGTAGTATTGATTAACAGTACGTTAAATTATTGAGCATTTTAAATTGCATTTAAATTTACAATAATTTATTTTTTAAATTTGTTTTCAAAATATTGCATTACAATGTTGTTGTTTGAATTTTTGCAATTTGCATACCGTAAAGTTTTAATTAGAAACAGTAATTAAGAATGGGGAAATATTATAAAGTTTTGTTAAATGAACATTTTATTATTTCAAAGTTTTGTTTATTCTGGATTTTTAAAGTTGCCGGCATTCATTTCTAAACGGCATTCATACAGAGTACATATTAATTTGAAATTACATTCTCCCTTTGAAGCTGCTTTTCCTGCATTGCGGTAGCTCAAAGCTCCCCCTTTTGGTTTCGCTGCATAGCAACCTCAATTGACTATTTTTTTCAAAACTCTTATTTGCTTTAATATTTTATTTGCTAACTTTAATTAAAAAATTTACATTTATTTTTAAGTAGCTGTTACTCATAATGATACTATTTATTTAAAAGGTGATTTTTAAATTTTTTTTTAACGTGATAGAGTATTTAATTTTACGAATATGGTGTTTTCTGATTACATTCGAATAATTAAGTTTTTTTTTTTTTTTTTTAAGAAAATTAGTTAACAATTTTAAATGTGTTTAGAATAAAGCTTAGTTGTTCGCGCAAAGTGTTTTAAGATCCTTTACTCCATTACAATCCTTTAATCTCGTTGACTCGCGATACTCTTTCAACTTTGATGCGCTTCCATGTATCCCCAAGTAATATTTATTGGATTCGCGAGAGGGCAGCACAAAACGAAAAAGTGATGATGAATCTTGCTACTGCTTGCACCTACATCCACCGTTTGATATTTTCTTATGGAAAGAATGGGGTTTTTATAGACTTTTTTTTTTCGAAGATGAAATCAACAGTATGGAAGAAAATTATTTTTACTAAATTACAATAAAATGTTTCTCACGTGTAGCTTGAAGATGCGTTAAAACGCTAATTTACGCGTGTGCGCTTTTTTTTTTTAAAGAAACATGTCGTAGGATAAATCGAAAGCGCAAAAATAAATGGTAAATTATTGCTTTTTTTTTTTTTTTTTACAATTATTTTTCGATATTAGTCTCAATCTCGTGTTTGCATATTGTTATTTATCATTAAGAATCTATCTTAACTGATAGGCTTTAATGACACGATTATATTTTCATGTGTTGCAGAGTTATCGATTTCTTGATCGCGGACTAAGGTTGATGACAAACGGAGAATAAGAGAGAAAACGAGAATTATTTAACGAATAAATGCAATAAGACGCTGATTAATTATAGCTTAGTACATTTTTTTTTTTTTTTTTTGCTAAGAGATTTGAAATGAAGAACATGTGCACGAGAAAGCTTCCGCGCGTGCAAGGAAAATTAATATTATGTTTGACCACCTGACGAGCATAATAAGTTATTCTTTGGAAACGTTTTAGCAGTAATAATTTCAAGATTTTGCTTAGGTCAGTACACTAGTTTCTTCGTTTCTGGATGGTTTTTAAGGGGACGGCTAATCTTCAACAGATGAAGCTGTAGAAACATTTTGTAGAGATATTTACACGAAGTGAAAGGAATATTTTCAATGAATTATGGGATTAATGGTTCGCAAGATTTATCATTAATAATTATTATTATTATAGTAGAGCTTTTGAATATAATTATTTACTCGTCATTTTTGTTTTTTAATAATTTTATGTGGCTGAATTGTGTCAAAATGTTTGTTTTTTTAAATTAAAAAATTATTGACAAACATTTATTTGATGTCTGTATCATTATGTTTTTTTTTAACAAAATATTTTGTTTGCTAAACACTGTAATTAAGTTTTTAATATATTTTTTACAGATCCCACGTTACATCATTACTATTCACGAATTGTTAGCTCATACACCACATAATCATGTGGAAAGAAAAAGCTTGGACGAAGCGCGAATTAAACTGGAAGAATTATCTCGGGTGAGAAAATGATATTATTTTAATTACGTTTAAACTGTTAATCATAAAAATAATTTTAATACTGTATGGAATTGTTTAGCAAATGCACGACGAAGTAAGTGAAACGGAAAATATTCGTAAAAATCTGGCTATTGAAAGAATGATAGTGGAAGGGTGCGACATCCTTTTGGATGTCAATCAGGTGTTCGTTCGGCAAGGCATGTATCTTTAACTCAATTATTATAAATTACCTTGTATTAATAAAATTATTTTACCTGTATATATTTTTAGGTAGTTTAATACAAATTCCGTCTGAAAAACATAAAGGACAATGGAATCCAATTAGTAGTTTTAAATCTGAGAAGGAATCGGTTAGACAGTGTTTTCTTTTTACCAATCACATGTTGTTAACCACAAGGTCATCCGGTGGTCGACTTCATTTAGTCCAAGTAAGAATTGAGAATGCCGTTATATATATATTTGAATGCATTATTTTATATTAATATATTTGCAGGGATGCGGAAAAATATCATTAGCAGATACGATTTTAATAGAAGACCCAGGCGAATCTAATGCTCAAGACGATGATGGAGGTTTCTGTTCATTTTATTTTTCTAAATTGTCACTTAAGCATTTTAAATCAATTTAATGGCAAGTTGTTTACCATGTGCCAGAATTGTCTTCCGGGTCGGTGTCAAGTCAGTCTAGTGAAGGCAGCGCTATGAGTTCAACGACTTTTAAACATAATCATCAAAATCACGACTTTAAATTAGTAGTTGATGTAAAAGGTGGAGCACCTATGATAGTGCACTTGGCTGCATCGAGCGTGCAAGAAAAATCTGCTTGGATTAGCGACATAAGCCACGTATTATACATTTTAAAACAATTCACTTCAATCATATTATACTAACGGACATTTAATATATATTTTGAAGTGTATGGATAACGTGCATTTTAACGATTTATTCCATAATGCCAACAACGATGCGTCATCTGTTACAATGCCGCAGTCCATAAGGTATCTTCTTTTTACAATTTTGTTTTAGTAGTTATGATAATTACATTCGTTGAATTTTAGAAATGATCCTCGTTTGTTTAAAGATGATGTAGACATCCGTTTTAGTCGAACGTTAAACTCGTGCAGAGTGCCATTGGTGGGTCGATCATCTATTATTTTTAAGAATATAAAATTATGTTTTTTTGTGACATTTGATAATGATGAATTAGTTAAATCAATTTTCACAGATAAGATACGCTACGCCACAAAGATTGTTAGATCGACTTACTGACTTGAGATTCCTAAGCATCGATTTCCTCAACACGTTCATGCTGACATATCGTGTGTTTACTGATGGCGTGACTGTTTTAGAAGCTCTAAAAAAAGTTTATTATAATCCGGAATCTCGAGATTATCCTGAAGACGGAGGGTATAGGCTAATTATAAATTTTTAATTTGTTGTTTTTAATTGCAATTTTGAATATTTTAAAGTGATGTTGCTTTAAGGCAACAAGGCGGCGACGGTGGACGACTAAGTGTATCTAGTGTTATGTCGTGGGACTGTGATTGTAATTATCGTCGTGTTAGTTCAGTCAGTTGTACTTCAGAGACTATCTATGAACGAGAAAGAGAACACTCGATTGGTCATGCTAGTCATTTCTCTACCGGCTCTTCAGGATTACATTGGAAATTTACTCATAGAAAATGTAAACAGTTTTTTCTTTTTGAAATTTAAATACCCGGTAATTTATAACTTCTATTTTTATTGTTTTTTTATTAAGACGAAGAAGAGCAATGGCGAGCACCGAAGGAAAATACATTAATGCCTCCGAGTAGTGGCATATTTCATACTAACGCAACAACAACTATTACGAGTTCCGCTAATAACACAGCTACTAGTGCTCTTTTTAATGTACCTACTATTCCAGCTGTTCCATCAGCTGCAGCAACCATGGCTTCATTAAATTCTACTTCTAATCCAATCACGTCGTATTGCGCGTCTACTATAACTTCGTTAACTGATTCACTAAGCAAAAGTTTTCCCGAGGAAGGACAACTTTTACAAATTCCAACTCCATTATCTTCATCCCAATCATCGGAAACTTTAACTGAACCTGCAATTAGCGCACCATCATCTCCGTCATCAATCACCACAACTAGCACTAGTACACATACTCTAGTACCAAGTGTCGAAGAAGATTCGGAGCTAAATACTAAACCGCCGTTAGAAGTATCATTTAAGCCAACATTACCACCTCTTCAAAAATCACCGCCAGTGGTAGTTAAACCTGTCCATGAACCACCTCCACCCAGTCCTCGGCAGAAGAGCATGATGTCGTCTTTTCTATCTTCTCCTTTGTTGGGGAGAAAACAGAAAGATCCCGACTCTCAATCAAAACATGAGAAGAAGGAATCGAAAAGTACAAAAGAAAATATTAAAGATAAAGTTAAAGAAATGTTTTCTTCACAACTTTCTAATTCTTCAAATACTTTGGTAAGCACATTCTGCGTTGAAAATATGAAATAGTTCAGAGAATTAATAACAAGTTGATCACTGTAGAAAATGCCAACAGTTGTGAAGATTAGTGCACCGGTTAATATTGATGAACCAAATGCACCGTCGACGGATAGTCCTTCATTGGAGCGTCATCGGAAATCGACTAGTTCAATTGCTAGCGCTCCAGTATTTAGTTTAAACGGTTCCCATTTGTACACTAAAAGAGCCAGTACAGGTACAGGTAATTTTAACTTCTAAGAATTATGTAACTGCTGTATAATGTTTGTTCTAAATCTTTGATTTTTATATAAAAGCTTCATCTAAAAGAGGTAGTAATACAGACACAAGCGAAGGCTCATTTTACACACCGAGAGGAAGTTTTCTTTCAAGCGTTGATTCACCTCAACATACTAGCAAAGCTGGAGTTGTAGTAACTTCATCAAGACCGTCTCAGCGAAGAAGCAGTACTTCCTCTGCCGCCGCTGCATTTGCTGTAGCAACAGCTGGTTGCAGCAATCCACGTGACCAATTGTCCCCACCTCAACGAACAAACCGATTTTTAAGTGCTGGTACAGTTCTATAATAATGACTGTTTTAAATAAATAATTATAGTTCAAGTTTTAAAAATTATTATAAAAATGTAGGGAATACTGCTGATGTTCGGTATTCGCCTGCCAAACGTGATTCCATGATGAGTAGTGCGGCGACGATGCGAGTGTTGCGTGTTTTGAGACATTGGGTTTCAAAACATTCACAAGTATGATACATTTTAATTTAATTATTCGAATTTTAAAAAATAATTGTTTCATATTGTTTTGCAAAGGATTTTGAAAATCATCCTCAATTAATGCAATTGACAGTAGAATTTTTAGAGGAAGTGGTGAACAATGTAAACCTTCTACCAGCTGAGCATAAAGCTGCTACTCAGTTGTTTCAAATGATAACTCGCGAAGATTTAAGTGGCAATAAAGTGGATTTGGATCTTTTACTTGCGCAACCAACGGTTTAATAATAAATTGAGATTTTTTTTAAAGAAATTTGTTATAACGATGGGGTTTTTTTTTCTAGAGTAAATCCATAGATGGTATTGAAACTCTTTCAGCTCTTGAAATTGCTGAGCAAATGACGTTTTTAGATCATAAAATATTTATTTCGGTGCAAAGCGAGTAAGTATTACATCATCATGTGTTATCAACTCAAAACCAATTTTTTTTAATTGGCTTTTCTTTATTCAGGGAATTTTTAGGACAAGCCTGGATGAAACCAGATAAGACGACTAAATCACCCAATATTCAGTTAATTACCAAGAGATTTAATGATGTAAGGCTGTTTATAATGTAATTTAAAATATCTATAGCTAATCATTGCTACGTTATTAATTTAGGTTAGTCGATTGGTAGTATCGGAGATTATTAAAAGATCCAGTTTAGCCAGTCGATTAATGGTTATTGAAAAATGGACCGCCGTTGCCGATATATGCCGATGTTTGCATAATTTTAACGGCGTACTTCAAATATGTGCAGCATTTGTAAATAGTTCCGTTTTCCGATTGAAAAAGACGTGGGAGAAAGCGTCAAAAACGGTTTTAAGAATTAGTTAATTAAACGAGCGACTTTTTTTAAAATTTTAATTGTATTTCAGACTAAGCAAACAGTGGATAAATTACAGGCGTTAATTTCATCGGATTGTCGCTTTCGAAATTTAAGGGAAGCTTTGCATAGGTAAAAGTTTTTCCATTATTTTTAAAAATTTGCATAATAATTTATTATTTAATTACTTAGATGCGATCCTCCTTGTATTCCATATCTTGGAATGTACCTGACCGATTTATCTTTTATTGAAGAAGGAACTCCAAATTTTACAAACGAAGGCCTGCTCAACTTTGCAAAAATGAGAATGGTATTTACATTAAATTTTATAATATTTTCAAAAAAATATTTTGGAAAGTGTAACAATGAATCTTAAAATTTAATTAAGAATTATAATTTATTTAAAAAAATATTTTTAATTTCGAAGTATAATATTATTATAATAATTATTATAGTGGTATAAAGTTCATTGCTATTCAAAATAATATAATGCCTCGGGTTAAAGTACACAAGTCTATTTCATTCGATTATAATATTTTTTTCAGATTGCTCATGTAATTCGCGAAATTCGTCACTTCCAACAAGTACCATACAAAATCGAGATGTCACAAAAGGTAGGATTGTTATTATTTTTTTTTTTTTAATATTATAATTATTTAAGAAAAAAATTAGATGAAACGGTTTATAACATTTAGTAGGCTCATTTGAAAGCCTATATATTGTTGTACAATATACTATTTTGTTCATTCAGGTAACCAACTATTTGTTGGATCAATCCATTCTTCTTCCAGACGATGAATTATATCAAAAGTCTTTACTAATTGAAGCACGGCAACCGCGTAAGAGCAGTACAACTTTGTATAACACAAATCCAGGGTAAAAAAAGTCTGAATAATTATTGTTTGTAGAATGACGATACTGGCGAGCGATAAGCAGTGTAATGCTAGGTAATTAAGTTTTTGGGTTATGATACCGTACATAGTAATTGAGTCTCACGAACATATCAATGTCTCCTTGCTGTAAAATTGTGGAAAGCAAATATGGAATCTTTGAATATAGGAGTGGAATAATTAATAATTCTAAAAGATTATGGACAGTAAGTAATTGTTCCCGTTCCAGTATTAGATTTGATATCAACCCATTGATCACTATAAAATGGGCAATATAAAATTGATGAATCAGGAAGTCACTTTTTAAAACCGATGACGCTTATCAAATTATCTCATCTCCGTAATTTGGTGATTGGGCTTATATTATACACATTCTTCGATATTATTTTGATGTTTATATATCTATAGATAAATATACATCTATACATAATGTATGTTGGGTCAATATTCCGGAACATAATATCTCTTACAAAAGTTTTTAGGAAATGTAAATTTTTCATATCAGTAAATTTGTGAATGATCGGGTATTTTATCATCTACGTTCATCATTTGCAGTAGATGGTTTTCTGTATAGTCAGGTTGTTTACTCAATAATTTATGATAAACCTACATATTATGTTAAGTACGTAAAAATGTTACTGTTGAATCATTAGATTGTTCCTAAGTCATAGCATTCGATCTATACAGTTTACTTATTTTTATTATTATTTTTAATTTTATGAATTACAAGTTACTTTCTATTTCAAACATTTATGCATTGATGGTAATTCTCAAAACAAAATCAGGCTTTTATTCAATAATATATCGCATATACTGTAAAGTTACGGTAACCAGAGATTTTAGACCAAAGTATTAGGTTATTAATTTTATACATATCTTTAACTATTGGTTTTTTTTTAAAAAAAATTCTAAACCATTTTGTTTGTCTTCCATTAAATGCTTGATTATTATTTTTTTTTTTATTTAAAAAAAAAAGCAAAAATATTTTTAAAAAATATATTTATAATCAATAAGCAAATTGTATACAAAAAATTAATAATTTATGAAACAAATTATACAAAATAACAAATCCCAATTAATTTTATAATTATTTATAAAAATCTGGTTACTTTAATGTATACAATAGGCCTTTATAACAATAAACAAATGACATAGTATTTGCGATTGAATAAACGGATGTCAAGTCTAAAAGTCTGAATTCACCCAAATCGTTCTAAAATCTATACAAAATATTTATCTCCTTCATTTTCTATCACGCTGGTCGTGATTTAATTGTTTGTTATAATTAAAACTCGGTATTAATATGTTTGTTTCAAGTACTTTAACGTTGATATCCCAGCAGTATTAATTGAGTAGGCTACAGTATCATTATAAAATTATGTACTGTGTTTCTGTTATTTATAAATATTATATTATATATAGAACCTTTGCCAATTTTTTGTGTGGACAATTTACGGTAATGTATTTTAACCGTACGATTTGGGTGAAATAAAATGTTCTGTACTTAAAATATATTAACTATTTATTGTTCTCTAATATCGTTGATAAAAACTGGTCTATAATTAACAATCACTTTGGTCTGTGATAAATATTTATTCATGAATATCCATTAATGAACCGTCATTCAGTTTGCGCAAGCCGCTTTGTACTATACAGTATAATAATTGTGCAATAGAGAAATTAATTATTCACCAATATATTTTGAGCCAAAATGAATTAGATTTATTCAAAAAAATTAGTATCACTGTATTTGGTAATAAATTAATAATGATATAACGACGGTTAATATAAAATGAATACAATTGGGAAATAACAAATGGTGGACGGAGGCCTACAGTACATAATTATTGAGTTCATAATTAAGATACCGTATCTGAGAAAAATCTTTTCTTGTGAAACGAAAGATATGTATTGCATAAGAAACCATTTAAGCTGGCTTTTGTTTCGATACGATCAGATTTAGTTCAAATAAAACCCTTTCAAACATTTTTTATTTTTTGAAGGAGTAGTATACATGTAGAGGTTAAACAGCTTTGAAACTTTTTGAAGGCTTATAACAATCTGAATTTTGAAAAAAAAATTAATTTTTTAAGATGTAACATAGGCCTACTGTATAGTAATTAAAGTGTGGCACCATCTTTGAAAGAATAATATTAGAACAATTAAATTCTGAAACATCGATAGTAGCTCCTAAAATAAATTTCTCAAACTCGTGAAATTTGCTGGTGAGGTTATGTTTATTAAATACTGTACATCTTTTGATGTTATTTATGGCCCGAAAAAGGTTGTTTTCAATAATTATTTTGGACAATTTCAAGTTTTTGTGAAAACAAGTTGCTATGGAATACTGTAGTTAACATAAATACAAAATATTATTTTCAATTTTCCCTATAGGCACATCAAATAGAAATTTTCAACAGATTTTTAATTAAAATCCCAAGTTTAAATACTCATTTTACATTTTATTAATGTATTTCTTGCTTTATATTATATTCAAAAATATCATTAACTAAACTCGATGTTTTATTTCAGTCAAATATTATACTGGGTTGAGAACAACAACAACAATCTCGTACACGCATTTAATTTCCAACTTTTATTTATCGATATGTTTCATTAAATGTGTTGGAATTTAAATGAATAGCATAATAATTATATGCAGTCTGTTGTTAAGCGTTTAATGAGCCTCCACCATTTTTATTTAATTGCCAGTAATTATAATTATTATAAAATAGTACCGCATTTTATTTTACCGAAATATCGTAAACCAAAGAATATTGCACTCAACTAAAATCCACTATTAATATTCTCGAGTAAAAAATGGGATTTTCCGAAAAATATTTTCATGCAAATAATTCTTCAGTGTATATTACATTATTTTATATCCGACTTTTTCCAACGCATTGTTGTAAATAACTTCAGAGGTGGTTGTACCAAGAAGCTATAACTTGGCTTCAGGGTAATAAATAGGGGTGCGGTTAGTAAAGCCAATAATCATCCAGCAAGATGCTGTTTGCAGGCTCTATTGGAATGAGATTCACTGAAGTTCCGTGAACTTAAAAAGTTAAAATATATCTATACAGTATTATTTTCAATATTTGTCCACGAGTATGTTGAGGGACAATTGCTACGCAATTAAAACAAGAATTATAACAGCTTCAATACTATCTTTATAATACAGTAGTTATTTTAATCATAACATCAGTTTTTGAATTATTACTTTCTTTTTTTAATATTTCTTAATAACTAGTAGTCTGACCTCGTAGGACAAAATTGTAAAAGGGTAATTGTTTTAGCCCTACAAATTGCTCGGAAATTAAAGGCTTTAAATTAATATACTCGTACGTGTAATATTAAAAGAGCAATACGAAATAATTAGGGTATATGCCATTATGTCTTAATCAACTTTCTGCAAAATTTTTAAATTCAGGCTTCTGCCCTGTAGCTAAAAATGTATTACAACATGCAATAGTATGGCTTTCTCGTCCGCAGATGAATTTGACCCTAGCCCTAAGAGCCACCTCTGAATGAATTCCGAGTTATTGATGACTAATTCGATTGTAAGAGTATAGCGCATGCGTTTTCCAGCTTTCTAAACGAGTGTTTTACTTTAAATGTTATTTGTTTCATTATAAGGCTCGTTTTTGCAGTTTTTCAATCAACGGGTTTCAGTGTTAATAAAGCGTTCCTAGACATAAATTCCAGTTATTACCAAAACATTAAACATACTATAGAATTATTTCAATGTGATGTACAATACTTTTTTTATTCATTATTCTCATTGCCAGTAGGCTTCCCCGGTATACTGTATGGTTTTTGTTTACATTTTTATGTCTGCTTTATATTTATTATTCGGTGCCATATTTCTAATAAATAAATACAGTAAATACGGTACTGTAGTAAATTTGGTGCTGGCAGGAAAAATTCTCAAAAGGGCAAAGCGCCAGTTTTTTGGGGGTTTTTTTCTAAAAAAAAATTAGTGCAATGTCTTCCAATTAATTTGGGACACTATTATAATGACGCAGCGTTGAAAGTTTCTAATTCTTTTATAAATTGGAAGTTGGTACCATAGAAATAATGAAACGTTTTCACTATCCAGAAGTGAATTTACAAGTTTAAATATTTAATAGTAACCATAATTTAAAATTGTATTTCTTCGAAACTTAATAAACTAACAATTCTACAAAGTTATTTGCTATGCTGTAATTGCTCGCCAAAACTGCTAAGTCTTGTTTTTAAAAAAAATTAATTCCACACTTGGAAATATAAAAATATTTATACAAGTGTTTCGTTCCTTTGGTATTATTATGTGTATAATCATAAATCTGCTGAAAAATTAATTTGTATCATGTGATTATGGCCAATATTGATTTTATTTTTACCTAATAAAGGGTAGTATAATAATAATTATTAGATTCCACATTTGTGATATAAGTTTAACAGCAAGACTTTGATAAAACTTTTATAATGATGTGAAACTTATTTTATCTATTTGAAGTATTTGTTATGCACTATTTCCCCGTTTGTGATTTCAAATTAATTATCAATATCATTGTAAATCGAAAGTTCTATAAAAAATTTAGAACGACATAATCTAATTTAGCCTATTTACAAGTTAGTAGAATTGAAAGTCATCTATTTCTGTTAATTGTCATCATTTTATTCGAGGTTGTGAATTTAAATAATTATTTATGGTCATCTCCATTGAAAAGATAATGAATTTGGTTAGATATTAAAAAAAAATTTAAAATTACGCTTCTTTGCAATTCCAATATCAAGTTAAAAAGAATTCGATAAATTTCTTCATTAATCTTTTTTTTATGCATTTTTTTTTTTTTTTTTTAATGAATAATTGAAATAAATGAGAAAGGTGCTAATCTCCACACATATAAACAAAATCCTTTTTAATTCTAAGTAGAAAGTTTACTTGACCATTTTAAAGGAAAACTCGCGTTAATTTTGGTATTTGGATTTGTTTACGCCAAACTTTTAAATCAGTTACTCAAATTTATTATCGTGGGAAATTTCCAGTAAATAAGATGCCATTGAATACATATTATGATCTTCAATCAATGCGTTTGAGTTTTGTTGTTCAGTATTTGGTATTTGAGTAAAACTATCGTCAAGCTTTAAAGGTTCATTCAAGGTTTCAGCAACTCCATTAACCAGATTTAAAGATGCGCCATAATTTGAATCTAGCGAAGTTTGCATTAGTTCAGTGGAATTTGGCGTCTCTTGGTTAATGGAGATTGGCAATTCTGGCTCAGGTGCATTAGTTATGGATTTCGATATTACATTCTAAATTGATTTTTACAAGAATCTCAAAAAATCTAAATCATTAAAACTATATAAATTGAGGATTTCTTACCTTTGATTTGTCAGTAGTAATTGACAGCATCGAAAAATCATCATCCTGAATCCACTCGCTAGTAATTTTTTGCATGAATGGGTCGTCGCTTTCTTGCATTTCGTCGAAGCTAACTTCAAGGACCGGTGGCTCGACCGCCTCTTCTTCAGCAGAAGGTTGACCAGCCAAAACTCCAGCCTGTTTGTATTATATTAAGTTTAGAAATTAACTCTAAATAACGTTCAAAAGTAGTTATTACTTCCGCTGAAATTTGCATAAGCTTGCGACTGAAATACGTTTTCGTTCCACACGATTCGCAAAGAGAATCTCCATTTAAAGGTGTTTGACTTGTATTATTACAAAGACAGCATACATTGCAATCATGGGAATGAGGCTTTAAGGAAATCAATGCTAGAAAAGTAAAAAAAAAAAAAAAAGTGAATACCATGAAGCGAATTAAAAGTTAACTTTAAAAATAATTGTTGGTTTACATTCAAATATTGAAGTAGCATCGACTTCAAATTCAGAATTTGATGACGAAGATGTACATGTATTGGCGATCATCGTATTAAATGCATCGTCAGTCCATCGTTTTAAGCGCGCCAATAATTCTGGCTCGAATTCGCGCATCGTGTAACCGGGTCCGCAGCGATGAGATTTTTCGCTTAATTTTTCGTGAGAATTGTCGTAAAAATTCTGGTAAAAAATATCGCCGATAGCCGTCATTTGAAGAACCGTTAGTCCTTTGGATTTTATCGGAACGCAAGTTAATCCATCCAATGGAACTTGAGTTCTCAATCGCACCAGTTGATCGACACCCACATTTGATAGTAACATATTGTCAATAAAATCCCCGGACCTTGAAATGTGAAGGGGTGGGGATAACGATACGCACTTGCTCGCGCTTTGATGTTGGATATTAAATAGAACGAGTTCTTGGGATTTTCGAGAAGCCAAGACTACTGCTTCGCTGGAATCGAAAAGTTCGGTTGAAAATGGGGAACGCGACATTAGCACTGGTGGCGAATTCATTTGATGCTTCCAATGCAAAACCTGAAACAGAATTTAATACGTTTAACACAACGTTATAATAAAAAAAAAATCAATCATGTTGCTTACAGGATGGCCTGGAAATCTCTCGTCCAAAAGAATAAGAGATCTGGTTGTTCCAACATAATGCAAATACCTTTGATAGCTCGTATTGAAGGTGCACAATTCTTCACCATCGAAAAAGAAGTTACGATTGGCGTTAAGTAAGCTGAAGGATGCGCGGTGCGTCTAAGAATAAAATTATTTGCATTAAAATGGAAGTTTTGACTTTTTAGGCTCGGATTCAGTGTAGTAGCCTACTCGTAAATCTTTATAAACGATATCGCTTTTACAACAACAAACAAAACAGCGTGGATGCGAAGAATATTGTATGCACCATCTCTCCGCTGGTCCATGAGATATTCTACTGGTAGGGCATTTTGTACACCTGCTTAGAATAAGCGCAGAAATCATTATTACACATACTGAATAGAAAATTGCTATTATACTAACGCTGATTCCATATTGCAAGATGTAAAATCTCCAGAGGCGGTTATGTATAAATAATCTCCGGGAATGAATGGGCTAGGAGCACAAACTATATTTATAAAGTACTGTACATTTACAAATCTTAATTTTCAAATTTACCTCATAGTAAAATGACTAATTTGAGAGTTGTCTATGGCAGTTTTTATAAATTCTGATGAAATACAACCATCTGTTTCGCTGAGGATTCCGAACTCCATTCTCTTAGAAAATCTCACTCCACAAAATGCTTAAAATTTTACAAGAGTAAATGAAAACATACTTTCGTTAATATTATATTGTAAACTGTATTTGTACTTTTATCTCTTATTCTTAGTGCTTCAATTTGATAAATTCGTGAGTGAAATTCTCGTTCTGAAATGAAATCGTTTTCGGGTATTAAAAATTCATCGTTCTGTTCTTGAGGATTTTTGCGGACAGGTTGGAAAACTACAAAAAGATAATAATAACGTATTACCATTAAGAAGATTAATGTTGACGCTGGTGCTTCAATGTATAACTACCTAATTTATTCATATTTTTCCCGGAGCTATATATTAATGAACATTTAGCCTCTTCATCAGCACCAGGGAGACAGAACAAATTGCCTCCATTGTGCAAATAATCATCAGGAATCTATATAAAAAAGTAATTTATATTAAAAATTAAATCTATATCATATAAATGAATTTCTTACATCTCCTTCAGATAAGTTGTTCTTCGGCATCTCCTTCGCAAGTTTATAAACTCTATCGGGCACTTCGATAACATTTTCTTCCTTCTCACGTAAATATTGCAATAAATCTTTTAGATTTTCTCGTGCCTTTGAATCCTGCAAAAAAAAATAATAAATTAGTTATAGCGCAGCGTTTTGACAAACACGAACTCGTATTAACCTTTTTCAACGTTTTTTGATAGAGAGACATTTTTTTCTTCCATCTCGAGGTGTTAAGTTCAGATAACTCAGGAATACAATTCTGTGATAAACCTGATGAAAAATTGTTTGTCATCAATGAATACATACAAAGTATAATTATAATTACAACAACCATGATCTTACCGCTTTGATTTGGGGGTAAAAATGGTACGCAGCTTTGCTTCGCCGCTAACGGACTACAATTCAGCTTTGTATTTTTGATGGAAATTACCCCATTTGAAAAATCAACCGCTACACCTGTATTTCCATAGTCGGGAATTTCGTATTGATTAACAATATTTGTTCCTTCAGATCTCCAATATGGCAAGATCATGCGACTTTCCAAATTTGACATTTTTAATTCTTGCAGAAGTTTTAATTTAGGATTAATAACATGTTGTTCACAATCGCGAGGTTTCTCTTTTGTAATTTTGAAGTTTCGGGCTTTTAGCACAATGGTCGATCGCCGTCGGCAGTATGAAATCTCTGAAGTTGTGTGATTTCGCTACGAGTCGCTAGTGTCGCTACTATATAAAGAATTTTTTTATAATGCACAGCGCCATCTATTGCCTGTTGAACAATCGCTTTTCAATAATAAACCCATGCCACAGTTTGCCATGGTGTTTACGGTCGGATTCGGTTTCGGTCTTTTATATGGGAGATTTAATTAACGGATTTGGTAGAATATCTTATTAATAACGGTATGTAATTAGTTGAAATATTAATTGCTAATTGTTGATTACGCTAGTAATTTATTTATTTTTTAGCTATTTTTTGGTAAGATGTCCGATTGTGAAGATTTACCATCATTTCGAGTACCATTGAAAAATATAGGTAAACTGGCAAAATATTGCAGCTCGCTGCAATGTTATTATAAATAATAATAATTATCAGTGTCATTTATGCGACTTGTTACTTGACACATGTGTCGCTTGTTCGATGAAACTAATAATTGAAATGATAATAATTTTTAGATGATTATATTGAAGAAGATAAAATTGTTTGGGCTCAGTGGAAAGGCGTGTATTGGCCGGCGTTGGTAATTTTTAATTTGATCATAATTTTATTTGACTTTTATGAGGGAATTGAGGTAACTATTAATTGTATTAAAATCTGATTTAGGTGCGAAAGTGTTTCAAAAAACAAAAGAAAGCGTCGATAGTGTTTGTGGACGCCCCGTGCAATTCGCAAGGGTAATTTGAAAGTGGATTTTGTAATTTAACATTCGAATTAATCATTTAAATGTAAACATTTGTATATAGAAAAGAAATGCGACATACCAAATCCTTCCGACAATTAATGAGTTTTGATAATTCTCCCGAAAGTCAACAACTAATGGTAATTTTATTTTATTATTGCCGGTAAATTAAAAATAGTTTTGCAAGTCAATCACAATCTGTTTTGTTTTCTAATTTACATTTTAGATTTGTGATTCTGAGGATGAATCATTGAGTAAAATAATCGAATTGGCTAACGATTACGTGTTAAAAAAGGCTATGGGGCATTTATTTGTATCGCCGTTAGAGTTTTTTGTGGATCCGAAAAGTAATTAGAAATTTAAGAAACTCTTATTTGATTATAGCATTAAACATTATATTTTTTTTTAGGTAACTTCTCTAAAGTTCCTAAGAAAGAAACAGAACATAAACGAAAGATCGAGGCAAACGACGATGAGAAAGTAAATAAAATATTAAAAGTTTCCAACGAAGTTAAAGATAGCGTTTCCAATGAAGGAAACGAAAACAACTCCGCACGAAATCTGAATTCTTCCAATACAGATGATGAAGAAGAGGAAAAGTAACACCGATTTAAATCGCTTTAAAACACTCTGGATAATAATAATTATTTTATTTTTGACTTTTAGGACTAAAACAATAGTGGAAAGACTCGGAGGTAAATTAAAACAAGAAATGGAAAGTGAGGAATGCTACGTAAGTATACATGTTGTTTTTTCACTTGCTGTAATATTATTTTATAGAATGAATAATACGCGGTTTTTTTGTTGCCATTAATAAAAAAATAATATGTGTACTATAGATGTTGTTATTCTTTTACAGAAGCATCTATTGGAAATTGCGGATAATAAAATTATTAGCAACAGGCATACCCTTTTCAACGATACCACTTTAATTCAAAAACGAAAGCGGAATTTGATGTTATATTTTTTTACAAATATTATTACTGATTCTCAGGTATAAATGACATTTATTCTGATTTTGCTTTTTTTTTTTAAAGTGCGAAATTATTTAGTTGAACGAGGTAATCAACATTCTGAAACAAAAGCTGCAAGGGAAAGTGAAAGTCAAGCGCTTCAACTTTATAAATTACATTTTGGATGTAATAGTGCCGGAGGTGAGTTCGAATAATTATTTTAAAATTATATTAAGGTATAGAAATATAGGGTGGCTATAAACTAGATTGCAGTATTCATTTGAGTCAGTGAGGTTTTACTATTTCTTAAAAAGGAAACTACCGTAAATGATTCGAAAAAAAATTTAGCGAAAGTTATGGCTCACTTTTGACTATTTATTGAGACAATCGGTGCAGGGAGAAATCGATTGAAATGTGCATTCCAATGAGAAATTGAAAAACATAAGCCAGCAAAAATGAAATGATTAACAAAATAACGTCTAATATAACGTTCTAAACAAATCAACTCGGATACGAAGCATCGGTCCACAATAAAACATTTCTGAGGGGCATTGATCAAAGCTTAATTGACTATTTTTTTTAATAATAATTTGAATTTTATTAACTGAGGGGAAAATACTTTGTGTAATGATATGCATGAGTTGGTTCCTTGTATTCTATAATTTTGATTTTAAAAAGCCGGTATGGTTACTGCACACATGCGTATTTTCGTGCTTTTTGCATGCTGAATTAAATGGGAAAAATTGTGTTCGCACATGTTTGCATGAGTCTTGCGCGTTTTCCCTGTACAGCATTCAAGTTGCGAAGCTACATGTGTAATTATAAATAAAATTTAATAATTATTATTGAATGCTAAAATCGTGTCTAAAATAATTTTTATATTATATTTAAATGTTTTTCTTAAATTTCTGAATACTGTAATAATATTCTCACTTTTATACATGAAAAAATGGTTTTAAATAATTTTAATTACAAGTTGGTGAAACACGTGGTTTGTCTGCTTTCCTATTGGTTCAAATCCTTGTAGCAGAACCTTTTTCTTCGGTTCTGTCATCGACACTTTCTTCAAATACATGTACAGTACTGTACGTGCGCTTTTCGCTTGAAACTACGCGTGTGTGCACTATTTTAATAACTTGACATGTGCTTGATTGATGCCCCTAGAGATTTATTGTGTTATACAGTACAGTAATTACCGCGGTCGTTGCTATGTTCACGGCTGCTGCTGGAGTGTCATTTGGGAGACCGCGTGGACAAAAATGTGCTCGCGGCATAATTTGGACGCGCCATTACGCGATTTGGAAATTGACAAACTCACAATACATTGTACCACGACGTTACTAATTAAATATTGGTGATTTTTTTTTAACGCAGGCATTGATCTTTGGAATGCAAAAAGTGTTAAAAATAACGAAAGAAGTAGCTGAAGAAGCATTGCTAGGAAAAATCATTCCAGAATTAGAATATAACAATTTGATCGTTCAATTTCCTGACGAAGATAAAAAGTAAGATGAAGCGTTGTCTACCTTTAGGCCTAAGCATGGATACGGTTTTAAGGTAGGAAAGTATTTTTTTAATTTGAAGTTTTTGTGAAAGATCGTTTTGCGCCGTAAAACAATAATTATTACATGTATTGTGAATGACTATCGGCAGAACCGAGTTTTTTTTTTATGGTCCTAATCATTGCACGAGTTTTCATTTTTCATTAGCATTTTTATTTTCGACCAGTTTTGTTTTCTTCATAAGTTTTGACTTAGTTCCATTTTACATTTATTGAAAGAAAATGTATGGTTAATTATTATCTTATTATGGTAAAACAAATAAAGAAATTGAGATTTGTAAATTGAATGGCGCCCGCTTAATATTTCACGGTTTGCGGTGAAACGTTTTCAATTATAAAAGTGGATAATTATTATAGCCTCTGACGAATCTCGTGTCAAATAAAGCCGTATTTTTGTTTTAAGATACTGTATTTAGTGTAATCCGGATAATGTTGATAATTATGAATTTTGGTGAGCATTAATTTTAGCATTGAATGGTCGATTTGGAGTAAATTTTTCGGTACCGAAGGCTATACCGGTATCAAGTTTGTGGCTGTAAATTGTTTGGGTTTGCAGTTGCGAAGGTTCGATTACAAATCTAAAGTCCATTAAAGAAATTGAATAATGAATTTAAAAAGTTTTTCCAAGATTGCAAAATATCTCATCGTCGCTGTAAGCCTATTTACACGTCGTTTGGATTCAAATTTCATTACACATTTAGTAACACGGTAATCACCGCCACTCGTGATCGTTTGTACCCAAAGTCCAAACCCCATTCCGATGGTATTCCTGTGTAATTCTACAATAGTTCTTATAATTGACGTTGAGCTCTGAGGACTTACCTGTGGGTAAAATGCATTAACTTACATGTAAATTACAGTGTACATTAATTTTACTACAGTACTGTACATGTACACAAAATGGCAGTGGGGAAAGGAGCGGGTTTTATGTTTTTATAATTTTATTTTGGGCGAGTTTATATATTAATAACATAGCAGAATCTTAACTCCCGGTACCTTTTGAGGAAGATTGAGATTGTTTACTCTCATTAATTTCATAGACAATACAAATGGTTTATTTGTCATTTGAAAAAGTATACTGTATCAGCTTTTATTATCACATTTCCATAATAATTATTTGAAGTTTACGAACGCTTATTTTTTTTATTACTACGGACTGAGGAATGAAAGTTTCTTTTTTGTTGCGCACTGCAACTGGTCTAATAATGAAATTGAATATCTTCCAGAAGCACATTTTTCCGAATTAAATGAATTGTACGGTAATTTAACTCGTCTTTCCAAAACGGTTTCATTTCTACAAACCGAGCAATTCGTTTTGATGCTACATGTATCGTACGTCGTTTTATCATAAGTATTTAGGAGTAGGACCAAAATGTGCAATTTCAATAACACTGAAGACACAGTTTTAAGTTTTCCATTGATTTTGACGTGATTCACAACCGGGTTGAGTGACTCGTTTTCCAAAAACTAGGTTAACTTTGAAACTAATTTGTCGATTTTTACATTATTATAATTTATAAGGCTATAATATGCAGACAGAAAAAGCCTAGCTAAATAACTGCACACTTCATTTAATTCTGAATAACGTAATTTTGGAGTTGAAAGTTCAATCTCGCTGCTTTATGTGCCAGACAGCGCATTTTACAAACATCGATAATCCTGGTGGATAGGAGTTGCAGTTTATATTTTATTAAATTGTACATTTAGAGCTGACAAATAAATAATAATTAGATTAATGTTTTATTTAATTAATTTATTTTTTTCCTCTTGATTACGGGTTTGATTTTATAATTTTAATAACTTATTTATTGCGAGTTCATCATTGATCTAAATTGTGATTCCTTGGATAAGAGATTGGCTGGAGTATCGAATTCAATAACCTGAAATTTTACCAAAAAAAAAATTAATTATGATAATTTATTCATATGAAGTTAATTATTTTGTTGTTGATAAGCGAATTTTACCTTTCCGGCTTCTAATGTGACTATTTTGTCGTAATCTGCTACTGTTATTAAACGATGTGCTATGGTGAGTACAGTGCAGTTGGCAAACGATTTGCGAATTGACTTTTGAATTAATTGATCAGTTTCAATGTCGATATTTGCGGTTGCTTCATCTAATAGCAGTATCTGGAAATAATTATTTCATTATTTTATCATAATCAAATTATAATTTTGAAATCGATTTTTTTTTTCTTACTTTGCTATTTTTTAACAAGGCTCTAGCTAGGCACAGTAATTGCTTTTCTCCGACGGATAACATTCCACTTTCGGAATTGAACAAGGTTTCTAAACCATTCGCTTCTTTTGAGAACTGTAAAAAAAATTAATTTATTTATTAAATTTAATTCGGGGGGTTTTTTTTTTTTCTTTTTCTTGTTTACTTTATTTTTAAGATAGGCATTCTCGAGTGCCGTCCATATTTCTTCGTCACTGTGATCGTTATTTGGATCTAAATTCCACCTGATTGTCCCGTCAAATAATACCGGATCTTGAGGAATGACAGCCATTTTTGATCTTAAATCTTCGAGTCCTATTTTTGATATATCGACATTGTCGATTGTGATTTTCCCGTTATGCAATTCCGTCAAGCGCAAAATTGCTCCAATGATTGACGATTTACCTTGAAATCACAATAATTATTAATTAAACATGGAAATTTCCTAAGTTTATTCCAACACGCGAGTAATTTACCAGCTCCGGTCCTTCCAATAAAACCAACTTTTTCACCTCCTTGAATGGTAAAGTTTATTCCATGCAACACCAATGGGCAATCGGGTCTATATTTCAAATCGACATTTTGAAACTCGATTTTTCCGTTGCTTGGCCAAGGTTGAGCAAGTTTTGTATCTACTTTGCTCGGCGCTTCTTCTTGTAAATTCTTAATTTTGCAACAAAAAAAAATTAATTTTAAAGTATTTTAAGTTTTGTGATAAGTATTATTTACTTTGCAGTAGTTGCAAACTCGTTCCATCGAAATGAATTTAGCTGCCAATTCCGATTTCCAACGTATAGCCACAGCCAAAGTGCCGCAAATCTATGGGATTAAATTGTCTTTTATTTTAGTCGTGAACCTTGGTTAGGAAATATTTTACAATTAATATTTGAGTCATGGCTAATCCAGCATTTACGGATGATTGAGTATCTTTAAAAAATACAGTGGTTAAAGCCATTCCTGTTACGGCTATCCATCCTAATACATCTGCTCGAAAAGATAACCACTTGGAGGACAACTGGTATATTAAATAAGCGGCCAAGTGCTTCTCTACGGCTTCTTTGAACCTAAACAATACAATAGTCATTAAAAAATTAAAATACTCGTATATAAATAAAGTGAGGAGCTGGAGAATAATTACGTATTACACATATTTTCATTGAAAAAAGAGCAATTTCTCACATAATTATTTTTAAAAATAGTTACCGTAATAGTTCTTACTTTTCTTTGACAAGTTTTTGTTTGTTGTAGCATTTAATTACGTCGAGTCCTTGCACCGTTGTACTTAATTGAATAATCACTTGCGGTTTAAGAAGATTGTCGATTCTTTTTGTTTCTTTGATTCCTTTGATTAGTAATTTATCAAAAACGATGTACAACACTAATTTTTTTTAAAAAAAAAATTAATTAATTTTATTAATTTAAAAAAATTAAGTGATTATTTCTATACCTGAGATGATGGCTAAAGCTATAGAAAACCACGGATATAACACGCAGATAATTATTATTTGAAACAAGGTCAAAATTAGAATTTGAGATACAAATTCGGTGTAATAAGGAATGTAGGTATCCACTATGAAGAAAAAAAATAACAAATCAGTTTCATTGATTTTTAATAATAAATTTCGCGTTAGTTACTTTCGTCCGTGTCTCGAGAAAATCGATTGATGATTTGTCCCAACGGAGTGGTGTCGAAAAAGGCCATGGGGCTTCGAACCACTTTTCTAAACATTGCCCAATGTAACTTTGCCGATCCTCGAAGCATCGACTTTACAGAAAGAAAAAAAAGAATATTAACTATTTTTGAGGAAATAATTTCAATTTTTAAATTGGTACCGCTCCAAAAACTAAGCCTTTGAAAATTCCGAAAAGAAGAATGAAACCGAGTGAGGCCAGGTAAATCCAAAAATACATATAAAATCCTGGTTCCTCCAATTCAATGATCGTTTCCGTCGATGTTGAAGCGTTCGGAGCAATATCCTAAAACAATTATTATTATTTATAATGCAATTTTATATTCAATTGTTGTGGCATTGGAACTTGGCAAAATCGAATGTGGATTATTTTTTTCTTAAATTTGGGAACTTAATTATAACATGTACTTACGGTAGAGTTCCATGTGTCGCTCAACCAGACTTTAAGCCAAACGTTATTAAATAACAGAGCTAGGTCAAATGCGATGACGGACATGAAGATCAGGAAGGAAACGATGTATCCTCCACAACTTTTGCAAAAGAAAAGAAACGATTTGAGCGATAATGACGTGGCTTGATCCACTTCTTCGTTAACTGTTGTCTCGCTGTAAACGTTGTCCTCTATTTTAAACGAAATTAGTATTTAATTAATTGAGCCGAGTGTCGGAATGTGGGAAGATATTGAGAATCAAAGTGATTTTATAAAAAAAATTACGATGGAACTTGGTTATAACGGCATCTTAGAGGCCGTGAAATTACTTGCGATTAAGTTGCAATCTCTACAACACGTATTTTGAGAGTTATTGATGGAGTAATCGAGAAGTAACGTTATAACCAAGTTTTACGGCACTCAATTTAGTTTATTAATTTTTTTCATTTACCTCGTGACAAACTTAAAGCTCGTTCAACGGTTTTTTGATTGAGATCCTGGACTTGAGCTATTGACATATTAAGGCGGTTATTGAGAATAAATATTATTATTACGGTAACGAGAATTATTATGGCAAACCTCGCATGTGATTTCTTTGCTCGTCGGTGGTGTGAATCATTTGGAGATATTCTTTCCCGTTGCTCATCAGAGCGTCGTGCGTCCCTTGCTCAATGATTTCCCCATCCTTCATCACAACCACGTAATCGCACTTTTTCAAAAACTGTTAATTATAGAATTTGGTTAATTAAGTTATTCATTACATTGGGGGGGGGGGGGAGGGTTATTTTACATGAACGGCGTGAGTAACCAGCAACACTGTTTTGTCTTTCAAATCATTTTGAATGCAATTTTTAAAAATGTGTTTGGCGACTTTAGCGTCGACGGCTGACAGGGGATCGTCGAGTAGATAGATATCTTTTTTGCTGTAAAGAGCTCGTGCTACGTTAATTCTCTGTTTTTGTCCACCGCTTAAATTCGATCCTTGTTCGCCGATCTAAAAAAAAAAAAAATTTTAACCAAAAAATTAATGGTTTGATGGGGAAATTTATTTTCTGTAAATTCGTACTTTGGTTTGGTCGCCGTTAGCCATCAATTGAAAATCTTTTTCTAAACTGCATGACCGGATGACGTGTTTGTACCTGATCGAATAAAATGGACGTGTTATTATACTCTTTTTTTGGATTTATTAAAAAAAAAATGATTTTACCATTCGCTGTCGAATGATGATCCAAAAATGATGTTATCTTTAACTGTGCCGCTGAATATCCACGCTTGTTGGGTGGCAAGGGCAACCGAACCATTCACGTTGATCGAACCGTCGAAAATATTAGTCTGTTAAATTTAAAATGCGTAAATATTATATATCTTTTTTTTAAAAAATTCTTATTTTTTTCTTTACACTTCCGCATATTGAAGACAGTAATGTGCTTTTGCCACTCCCAACCTGTCCACAAATGCCGATCAATTGACCCTGCAACAATAAATTTAAGTTGAAAGTAAATTAAATTTTTCTTATTAAGTTTTATTTTGTTACCTTTTCAATGTTTAAATTTATATTTTCAAGTACGGTTGCCCGAGCACTTAAATTTTGTAAACTTTCGGACATAGCTACGTTGACAATTCCGGAAAATTGTTTGTCAGACTTTTTTCCTACTAAATCGACGTTGGATGTGTAGAATGTTTTGTCAGTTTTGTCCGAAGTATTTTTGTTTTCTAATTCTATTTCGTTCAATTCTTCGGGGTTGTTTTCCCATCCGATGTCTGCTTTGGTGATGACTATTGCTTGTGGAGCATATTCCGAATTTTGTTTATACGCCTTATTTTGTCTTTGTGGTTTCAGCATTGTCTGTACAATTATGTTAAGTTTTAATTATTATTCTTTAAAAAATTTAATTTCTAATGATATTTACTTGTATTCGTTTGCAACTGATGATACCTTCCGACAGTGATTTTACCCCTATTGGTAAAGTATTGAGAGGCATCGAGAGAGCCCCGTAAGCTGCTATTAGGGTGAACACCTAAAGGGAAGAAAATAATTTTGTAATTAATATAATTTAGGAATTGGGAGTAGAAAATGTTTAAATCAACAAACTTGAGGAGCATCGAGCGTTCCACCGCTAAATAAATGCCCTATAATGGTGAGCATGGGAGCTAAGGCGCCAATCATTGGGGCAGTGGACCAACTCAGACTTTGCAAATAGGTGGCATTTTTTAATATTTTCACTTCTTTATCACGAACATCTGCCAAAGAAATTTAATTAATTTGCAAAGAAATTTGAAAGCCAATACATGTATTGCACAGTTTTAACAGTATGGCAATACAGAATTTAGTTTATTAATGAAACTTAAATTTATATTCGTTGGAGTAATAATTACCTCGTACAGATTTATAAACAGATTGTTCCCAGGCCATTGACTTGACAAATTTAATGTTTGTTAAGAATTGATTCATTAAATTGATTCGTTTATCGGCGATTCGTGCGGCTTTAGCTCGGAATTTTCCCGTCGTTTTCGCCACGACCATCTAAAAAAAAAAAGTAATTATATTGTTTAAAAAAATATTATAAGACTTTAAGGAATATTTTACCGAATAGGAAATAATTTTAGGCTTAGATTATTATGCGCACAATGTTATAATAATAATAAATGTCAATTTTTATTTTATTGCTATTAGGTAATTATTAGTAATTATTATGCAGTGATATTTTTTATGTGAAGATTTATTTTAATGATTTGTGATATTTGCAGACTATCTTTGGCGCGTCATTGGATGGCAATTAGTTATTAAAGCGTTGGAGGGAGGGGGAGAAACCTTGAAATTCTAGTTACCATCATAGGATAATAGAGAATGATTATTAAATTTCCTATTAGCGACCACACGCCAACTAATTCGTAACAGTAGACAATGTTGAGGATCGTTGATATAACCGATGGAACCATTAATAAAGATGTTTGCATCAATTGATAAACGCGTTCCAAGTCGGACGTGCAGTGGTTTATTACCTAATTAAACATTTTAAGTTTGAAATTATGATTATTTTTCACTTAATTGTAAAAATTATTTACGTCGGCTAATTGAATGGTGGCGCTCGATTTCGAGCGCAATATTTGGTCGTAAATTACTCCCTGAAGCGCTCCGACAACTTTTATTCCTTAAAAAAAAAATTACACGCATTAGTTAGTTAGCTTTATTTTAGCAATATTGTTATTTTTAATCAAAATTAAATTAGTTGTACCTGCATACGTGCCAGTTATCCAAAACATACTGAAAGTGATGTGTCTGAGTAATTGTCCGATGGAAATTGCAGCTGCCCACATGATACCGACCCAAAGAGGGTTGGTGCTATTGCTTAAATATTCCAACAACCGAAGTAGAAACCAAGTCTTTAAAAACAAATTAGTTGTTAAGGGTTTTGTTCAGATGAGCGGAATAATATTCTTAATACCTGGGAAATGTAGTGAAAGACGATCATCATACTGACTATTAGCGTAATGAATGCTATCCTCGTACGATTAAATTTGCATACTGTTCGAAACAGAGACGCATTTTCGAATCCTCGTTTACCAACTTCTTCATCCCATAATTTTTGTAATCTTAATAAAAATATTTTGGGTTTTTAAAAACTTAAATAATATATTTATGAGGTTTTTTTACTTTTTGCTGTTGACTTCAACGCCATTTCTTGATTTTATTTTTCCAATTTTTTGAAGTTCGATTTTACTTTTACTCGCTTTCCACATAAATCCGTTTAGCCAATTCAAGCTCATATATGAAAAACATCCAATTTTTTCATCTGGAACACTCGATTTATCTCTGAGCAGAAGAAATTTAATTTAAATGAAAGTACAATGTCATGTATTTAATAAAGTAGATACAAACAAGCAATTGTACCTATGCGAAGTATTGAGTTATTATATACAGTAAAACTACTTACTTTTCTTGGCCACATCTAAATGGTAAACACATTTTCAAAGATGTTTCGTATTTATCCATACAAGATTTCTCGCGTTCACAGTTTTCAGTCATTTTTATTTTTTTAAAAATTCTTATATTGAAATTGTATCAAAATTTCGCGGATGTTTTAATCCAGCACATTTGCTTATGTCATCCGTCGCCGAAAAAAACTTTAGAAAACAATTTTTTTTTTTACGAAGTTATTAATGTTGTGTGACTGAGTTTTAACGACTCGATTAGAATAAAATTAAATTTCTATTTCCACGGCGGTATATATAGTTGTCAATTACGAAATTATTAGCTTTCCTTTCACAATTGCGTGCCGGTGCATTTAGAAGGCACCTGACGCTTTTCCGTTTTGAGGGGAAAACACCGAAAACGAACTTGTTGCGGTCCGCTTGTCCTGTTTGACGCTTTTCGTCTTAATTAGCCTGTAATTAATTAATTTATGCAGGGATCAATACGGATATAGCGTGTTAGTTCTGGCAATGGCCTTGAGTTGATAGACTATATTAATAGGGATATATTGGTAATTGAAACAAGCAAGTGATAAATAATCGTTAATTTTAAATTTACGAGGCGGTTAGTTGTCAAAAAAAAAATTGCTAGTTAAAAAACAAATTAATATTAATAATTATTGAAGAATTAGTTAATGCTTTTGTAATTGCACGAATGGAAAGTTTTTGAAGAAGAAAAAAAAGAAGGAAACGTGATTTCTCCAAATTTATAATTCCCTAAAGTTGCCCAATGGTAAATTTGCCTGAATTGCACATTAGAGTTTTATCATATTACTGTATACCGTATCCGCTATAAGTCACAAACCCATTGAGTAAGATTAATGATCACATTAGAACAGCTAATAATTATTGTAAAGCTCTCCCGTTTTAAATGAAATAGATTTTCACTTTTTTTAAATAAAATAAAAATAAAAAAAATTAGTTAATTAAAAGGAAAATTTGGGTTGGATTTTACGTCATCGGTATGGTAAACGAGCTCTTTCGAATGCTCTCACCATCATGACTCCCATTAATTTTTAAAAGTTTTCTTTAAAAAAAAAATACACATTTATGACAACTGACAAGTAATAAAAGTTTAAAAAAAAAAACATTTTCTTACCGTGATTTTTAATATTTCAAGATTATTTTAAATACCGTAAATATATATATATATTTTTTTTAGTTATTTTAATGCTTCGGCATTATTTGTTGTTTGTGGTGTGAAATTTTGTCGTTACAGGTGCAAATTATTATTTTTTTTTAAAAAAAAAAGCATAAATCTCATTTAATTTATTTAAAACTAGTCTGAGCGATAATAATAAATTAAAAACTTTTTCCACATATAAATTTTCCTCAAATATTATTTGACAAAATCACAATAAAATTTACTCAACTTAAAGTTGGTAATTCTTATTTTAAAAGAATTTATTGCAGATATCTTAATTTATCTGTCAGGTATTAGGCGTTCTAATAGGAAATATCTCTAAAGTCAGGCAAGCGATGCGCAACGCAATGTCGCACATTACTTGGTTCCACAAATTAAAAAATTGTTCTCCAAGTTAATTACTCTTAAGCTTTGACATTGTTATTTTATAAATTTTAACGTGAATAATATTGGTTTAAAACTAGTGTAGTATGATTCAAAAGTTTAAACAAATATTTTTACATTTAGTTATTATACTCGTACTTTATTAAATTTAAATTTAATAAAGTCGTCGTATTTTTGTTAAGTTTATTGCGTAATTTCCATTACAGTACCGGTACTAGATTTCACTTTTTTTTTTTTTTTAAATAATTTTAATGGAAATTAAGTTGCAATTGCACATTTTTTTTTAAAAGCTACATTACGGTATTTTGAATACCGTAATGTGGTAAAACTCTCTTATTAAAAGTAATAATACAGTAATTGCACGATATTATTAGTCTATAAATAATTTGAGGTTTGTCATTAGGTTGATGACGTCGCATTTTGTTGACGTTTTGGGGTTTTCCTTCGACTTTGAGTTTTTCTATTGTGTTACATATTTTACTCTCCGTATTAATCACAATTATTATTATTATTGTTAACAGACTTGTTGACGACAAGTATTTACAAATTAATAATTATTATAATACATTACCGGTATACAGTATATATGTATTATGCTAGTATATGCGTTAATTACCGACGGAAATAACTTAAGACAACTTTTATACGTTACTGGTACTTTAATAAAAACTGCAATATAATTGCAATATTTAAAAATATTTAGTATTTTACATTAATTTAAATCAAAATGATGAAAATGCCGTAATTGAATTCTATTGGGTGTCTGAAATAATTTTGGCCAATTTTCGATTTTTATAATTTAACCAGGCTGTGTAAGTATTCCAAGTTATTATTCCCGTTATATTGTGTTTTAATGCTTTATACTGCTTTTATATAGTTTTATATATTTAAATAACTAATTTAAAAAGTAGAAAAAAAGATTTAAAAATTAATTATTTTTTGGTTGCATTTTCTATTGAAATTTAGAATTATAAATTGGATTAAAGGATTATAAGTTGGACATTTTTAAAATCTGCATACATGTACGTATCAGAGTCTTAGTTTATTTTAAATTAATACAAAGATATGCTACAAAGATTTAGTAAATGCAAATTAAGGTTTAACAAAACATCCAACTCGAATTGCTAACATGAATCACGCCGCATCTGCGCATCAATTTAGTTCGATATCTTCATCCAAAAGGGTTTTAGATGACGTTATAAATCATCAACAAAACTATAAATAGCTATGACGACTTATGGTCAATCTTTTAAAAAAAAGTTCAGTGTGCTGCAAATGTATATACATTAGTTGGTTAGTAGCGCAAATTAAGTACTGTATTTGGGAAAGCAAACCGTACTGAATTTAAAGTATTCCACATTGGCCTCAACACACGTGGCGACAGGCACTATGCCCACTCATTATGCGCTGCTCCGATTCCAGCTTGATCAAATTCGTCTCATGCCTGTAGCATCTGTAGCAACGTCTCGTTCTTTTTTTTTTTTTTGTCTTTAGACTGCCTAACACAATGTTTTATTAGCTAGTACATTTAAATTTTTTAGTATCAAGTAATGCTTAATTTATTTAGATCAGCTCAACAACTCTTAAATAGGTATAATAACATGAAGATGTTATGCCTAGGTCAATCTATTTTTCTTAAACAAATTTAAATTTAATTTAATATAAATTTTCTAATCAGCCATTCAGAAAGCAGCTTAGTGGGAACACTGCAATGATAGAGAGCCATTCGAAAGTCTACCATGTGTTTTTTTTAAATCATGCAGCGACCACTTAAATGTGTAGTGTTGTATTGGATAGTTTATTCCTTTTCCTGATCGGGGACATATACGCCATCAGCTGGTTAACACCGGCTGCCATTTTGGTAGTTTCCACCTATATCTAGGAACTGGTTAAAGCGTTGTCCGGGTATATGAGGCAAAGCATTTATGTGGCCCACGCTGCTTCCCCTTCTCTTCTATTAAGGCTTGCTTGGATTTTGGGTTTTATTTCACTATTATGGTTAAAATGTATGTAAACAAAAAGCAAATAAGTAACTTGTTCCTGCTGAGCTTAGCTATAAACTGCCTAACACAATGTTTTATTAGCTAGTACATTTGAATTTTTTAGTATCAAGTAATGCTTAATTTATTTAGATCAGCTCAACAACTCTTAAATATAATAACATGAAGATGTTATAGTTAGGTCAATCTATTTATCTTAAACAAATTTAAATTTAATTTGATATAAATTTTCTAATCAGCCATAGAGGAAGCAGCTTAGTGGGAACAATGACAGAGAGCCATCAGAAAGTTTCCCATGTGTTTTTTTAAATCATGCAGCGACCACTTAAATGTGGAGTGTTGTATTGGATAGCTTATTTCTTTTCCTGATCGGGAACATATACGCCATCAGCTGGTTAACACCGGCTGCCATTTTGGTAGTTTCCACTGTCAGGGCCGGACGCCGCGCGGAGATAGGGATATTAACGAGTCGAATGCAAGAGAGATTAACCGCACACGAGAGTTTACGTAATACCGCTTTATTGATGACCGTTGTGGCAAAGAGAGAGCAATCCGTTCCGCACGAGACCGTCCGTCTAACTAACTATTACAACTTAACCACGTG
>JAQGAZ010000244.1:0-79137 GCA_034692225.1 Polydesmus complanatus | reverse complement strand
GCTTATTTTCATCAAATTCGGTTATTGACGATTATAATGAACATTTCATTCTTTCATTTATTTCGATCTCAGTGACATAATTAACTAAACAATCAACGTAATTTTCATAAATCATTTCATAATATTTTTTTTATAATAAATTATTAATCAAATACTTTATCTCAACGTTTAATATAAAACCTATACCGGTAAATAATTTTTTTTTCAATTAAGCGCAATTTTTGCCCCAATAGCTGCGTAGGCACGTAATTAGAATAATAAAATGATATTTGATTAACTGTTCAGATCAATTTCTTAATTAAATCAATACAGCTTTACTATTTTTAGAATATAGACGCTCATTCATAATGATTTTTAAAGATAGTTAATTTACCAACATTTTTTAATCCTACTTTCTATGATAAATGACGTTTCTGCTTCAAACGACTCGTTCAAAAGACGTAAAATTGTAATCAGCGTTTTCCTTTGATGTGGAAGCGCCATCTGATGCTCGCTATTTAATGGTGGTAGTGAGCGCCATACCGGTATTTCGATTTAGCTGGCTGATTATACAACCCGGCTTAATTATAAATAACTACTAATTAATTATGTTTCTTTACTTAACTTAAAAACACAGTAGGCTGCAGTACTGCAGACTTATTGACATTTTCGATGATAAAAATCTTTTTAAAAAAATTCTACTCGTTAATTACCATAAAGTTACTGCTTAAAAATCTTTTTCAATTGCTAACACGACGCTAATTACATGTATAAAGAATTGTTGCGTTTACATTTTTAAACTTTTATAACTCTCCTTTTTTTTGGTGGCTATTTTCAAGCTTTTCAATACAGATTACAAACAATTTTACGAGGTACAGTAGTTAAATAAAAAGCTAACCAAAATTTATTTAATATACCGTATTTTTTTTATAACGTACAGTACAGTGTATTACCTTCTCGCCCATATTCATCCACTCAATAATCACAAATTGCGCATTTAGTTGTGCATGTACTGTATATGATTATATCAATATTATTTTTGCTTACTCCAAATGATTGCAAACTTGGTTAATTGTGACCTAAACGTTGCAGATCTTCAATATACTGTAGTAACTATGATATGATAGGTTGTTAGAGATTAAAGCTATTAGAACCGGTAATTTGGAAATTTTTAAAAATCGATTAATTTTAAATTAAAACTACTCCAAGCAATTCCACTTCGGTAATTTCAAACTCTTTCCTTCGAATACAGAAACAAAACGTAAACCATCTAAAAGTATTTCTATAAAACTAAAACTTTACACGATAAAATTTTTTTAAAAATCTGTAAAAAAAAAATCATTTAAAAAACTCAAAAGCTGGCAAAAAACTATCGCAAAAAACCAAAACAAACTATAAAATCTAAACTAAAAATCGTCAAAAGCCTTTAACACTGTCGTCAAAGTACGGATCTTTCAAAGAAATCTTAAATCCATAAACACACTCAAAAACAAGACCTAAAAAACAAAATAAAACACTGACTTTTTTTTTTAAAAAAAAAACGCAATTTATTTTTAGATATTTTTTTTAAAAAAATGGGTCAAAAATAAATAAAATAAACTTGAGCTACCGATATTTAAACAATTTAATTTAATGATCTGACACCTCTATTGAGGTAATACCAATACTAAACTAATTAAATAAAGCTATTGCCTTGATTAAGTCGCAGTATCTAAAATCAGAATATTCGATTGAATAGGGTTCATCCATTTTAATGAAAACTGCAGTATATTCACAGTAAAAATAATTATTTACTCGTAGTTAAAGCCAACTCTTTTATTACTGTATAATCCCCGCTTACATTACTTTTCTCTCCGTTGATTAATAAATGCGATTAAAAATCCTACATTCATCTGAATCCTACAGCTCCTATTAAGTTATTTGAAAATGATTTTTTTCGATTTAATTGTGTGATCGATAAATCATAAGTCAGTGAAAGTCGTTTCATTTTCCATAACTTACACATATCCAGAAGTTGTGTAATGGAGCGAAATTCAATCGTTTGCTATATGACTATAATCTTTGTGAGTTGTATCCAGGCCACTCGTACCTAACGTGTAATCATAATTCATACTCTTCTATCATAAGTTGGGGTCGTGGTCCATCTTCAGATTGCATTGCATTGCGTACATCTATAAATCTTCAGTAATAATAGGTGAATAGTGGGTTGTAGATGGAAGAGAGAGCGAAATTGCAGTGCAACCCAAAAAGCCATCAGCCGACTTTTTTTTTTATGGAAGTTATATTAAAACTATGGCGGAGTTGAAGTCAAGATGCTTAAGATGATACCAACAATAATTAGCAGAAGCACTATTAGATAAAGAGACACTAATTACTAATACCAAAAACTCTTCCTAATGTACTGCAATACAAGTCATCAGGAGATGAGCGAAATGATCAAAGAGACCGGAACATCTGCTTGATTATTATTACTTTTAACTTTTAAGCCCCACATAATAACAAAGTTTAAACGCTAATTCGTAAACAAATTTTTTGTAAAAAAAAAATTTAAATAAAAAAATTCTTAAGCTTTGATAAACAAATAAAAACTACAGTACTTTAAGTTCATTTAATTTATCCCAGTTTTCAAATGTAATTTATCCAAGTTTTCACGTCTACTTTTTCTAATACTGTATTCAATACCATTTTTTTTTTTTTCAAATTTACCACTTTAGTTTGTTTCTGTGATTAATGTTTACCAGACTATTTTAATTTTTAATAATTAGTGCCATTTATTTTCAACTACCGGTATCATTTTAGTTGCGCTTGATCACTTTCAATATTTTGCTTTCTAGCTTCAAACTCATTATCAGATACATGTACTGTACTGTTTATGACCGTATACAGTATTATATTTAAGCAATAACTGTATTTAATTTACTTTTATTTTCGAAAGAAAGAAAAAACCGGCCAATTTTGTAGTATGCCTACCGGTAATCGGAACCCCGTGTTACATATTTAATAATAATTATAAGACTTGACATACCGGCACCGATAACAACTTGTTTTATAAAATCAAAAGTTGGCACCTGAGAGTGTAGTGATATTAACACAAAAAACTAATTTCTTCTTGGTACTTAAAACTTGTTTCGACATTCTGTTTCGATAAGTACAGTATATGTAGTAGAGCCATTAAAAAAAATTATTACAATAACAAAATTATAATCCAACTACTATAATAATGAAAACATGGTGTCTTTAACCAGGATGCAAAAACCAAACCAAAAACCTCAGTAGAATCTCCTTCTTTATTCGTTATTAATATTATACTAAAACTCGCATAAATAATATTTTCAGCCAATTTATTTGACAATATTTTGTTCTAAAAATGTCGCAATATCGCTCTACCGAAAATGTACCGTAACGATTTCCTTAGTTCTTTTCAACTTAGCACCTCATAATGCGCAAAGGAAAATTTAACACAGGTCACCATTTTTATAAAATGGATATATTTTTCGATATAATCATTTAATAATGTCAAAAAAAATCTATAAATAGATCCATTAACGTCACCATGAACCGAAAGGTAGTTTCTACTTTATCACTTGAGTTGTATATCTCTCTCTCTTTCTCTCTTTATTCAACCGCCATCATTCATTTTTAATGCAATTTAATCGTAAACAATAGACTACCAAGTCTTGGCCATCAGCCAGACGTTATCAACCTCGTCTACAAATTCTCTATTCACCTGATAAAAATATTTTTTGCTTAAAAATCAAAAGAACGAGGGGGGGGGGGGGGGGAATCGAACCGGAGGCGGATTTAATGCAGAGGTCTGTCTCTCCACTTTGATACTTTAATCCCCAATAATAGCCAGTTTTAAATTTAATCGTCTCCCTGAATCGAAACAACTTCAGTTTAGTAGCTAGTTTGAGTCTTAGCAACCATTTTAAAGATTTACGTAACAGTATTAGGTTTCAATCGTTAAATTCGTACATCTTCGAATATCATTTTGCCAATAATATTTCGCTGAACATTGCTTCAAGCTCGTTTTATTATGATCTCAGTTTGTTACTTTGTTATGCGATGCGGGCAAAATCTATGCTATGGTTACCAAAATATTATAAAATTAAAGCAGATGAAATAATGTAAGCACGTAAAATCTTAACCAAAACATTAAACTAAATTTAGCTCAATTCAATTCATATTAAATTAAATTTAGTGGTTGAATCTAAGTTTCTGACTAAATGCCAACAAGTTTAAAATTTAAAATCTACCGGTATTTTAAATTTATGGTAAATTTTTTCAGTCGCGAATTTAAATATTTCAACGTCAATTTCAAAAATTCAGCCTACTGTACTGCACAGTAATAAATTATTTTAAGCTATCAAATACAACTCTTTAAATTCTCATCTACTGTATGCTAATCGCGTTTGATAAATCTACTGTATGTTTTAAGAAATAATCTAATAAATAGTTTCCCTAAAATTTAAAGTTTGAAAACTTTCTTATGCAAGTACAGTATTACAATACCTGTAAAAACTAATTTCAAATTTTAATTCTTAGTTTCAAATTTCAATAGCTATTTCGCTAATGCATTTGTCTCATTTACAAGATTTTTGTACGAGTATATTCAAATGTACCCAAATAGCCCAAACAAATACTGGAGTATTTTTTAAGGCTAAATGTTTTAAAAAAACCACACGCGATTAATACTTCCTACTAAATTTCGTACATCGCTGCTTTTGTTACATAATAATAATATTGGAATCCATGGGTTCGAAAATTGTAATAATGAATAAATCCCTATGTTGTGCGTTAAAGTGCAACTCCCTAGTGAGACTCAAATGAGCACATTTCTTTCGAGTAAATCTTATTTCAAAGACATTTTTTTCCTCTCTCATTATTATTTTTCTTAGCTTTCCAATTTTTTCTCGTTATTCGTGCAATTGTAATTGAAATATTAATCTTTTCTGTTTGATATTAATATAATAATAAACAAAATCGATATTTTGCAGCGCAAGTCGTCTGAGTAACTCCTGCAGAGTAGTAAGTTACTTTTTTTTTTTTACTGTCTGGCATTTTTTCAAGTTTTCATATACGTAATGACCACCATAGGTCACCGTCAAATTTACTGTCGCCCATCAAAGCAGTTTATCAAACCGTAGTGCTGTCAAGCGAACGACAGTCGTTTTCAACCAAATACTATTATTCTATTTAAAAATAGTGATAAGAATCAGTATTATTTTAATATTTCTTTTAATAATAATGAAAATAATGTCAAGATGAGCGACATTTCGTTACATTTTGTAACCAAAACCTAACTATTAATGAATTTAAAACCTATTTGAAAGATATGCCGCTCTCGATATATCGCTCCTTCTATTTATCATCGCAAATTGTTGAACAAATAAATTCTACCTCTAAATTTTTAATGCGATATAAAATATTAACTACAGTTTTGAAAAACAAAAATTCCTAGCAATGCATACATTTTAAGCTTGTCGCCCATCATAAGCACTTTAGTCAGACAAATACTATACAGTAGGACGGTAATCAATAATATTGGAAAAGTAAAATAAAACCGTTTCTCAGAAAAAACTGAGCCTTAATATTAATTATGTACGGAATGCAGCCGCCGTTGATTATTAGCTTTCTTAATTAAAGTACAATTCTTTAAAATAATATATTATATTGAATTGCATGTTGTCATCTATGCATCCAATTAGTCGTTTAATATTAATTAACATTATGCAGCATATTATGAGGCATCAAATAGTGGAATGCGTAGAGATGGATGTATGTAGACGTAGGGGTCTGCTGCATAAATTATGAAAAACATTATTAATTTAAAAAAATATAAAACTTAGAATTTTTTTTTTTGCAAAACAACTTCCCGTCTAACAATTTCTCGTTTTTCCTTTCTAAATTTAAAATGTTGAAATTTAAATACTGTACTGTCTAGTAATTAAATACAGTATAAAAATATAATGTAAAATTTTAAAAATAAAAAATGGCAAATAATATCATTAGATGTATTTAACCAATGGCAATGCACAATACTGTACAAGCAATAAATTAAATATACCGGTAAGAATGTCTTAAAAAATTAATTTTAATTTAATTAAGAAACGCCTACTTAATGACCTACATTAGTGAAAATTGATCGCGCAAACAAAAAGTAACATTACTGTATTCTTAATTAATATTTCAAACAAATGGCTGCGGTACATAACTTATACCGGTAAATGTAGTATGAATTATACCGGAGTAATACATAAAACTCGCAACTCGGTATCGTGACGAGGTGAATGCAGCAATTGCATAAATTGAACTTAAAACTTCCTATTTCAATAAATAATTTGACTTTAGGAATTGTAATACTCTTACATTTAAGCTTGTTAAATAAAATGCATCAAAAAATGAAAATAATGCGGTACAAAAATCTTAAAATTTATTCGTTCATTAATAATGCGTAAAAACGATGTGAGCGCGCGATTATTATTATGTTTTTTTTTGGAGGAGTGCCACATCTCACGTGCTTAAGAACCACGAGAAAAATACGAGCCGTTCGCAGTGCATAACCAATTGAGTCAACAACTATTAAGTCTTGACTTAATCGTTTAAATTTTATTCCAACAACTCGATTATTATAGCGAAAAGCCGAGGCGCCATCAAGCGAACCGCCAAACTCCTTTACCGTATCAAAATGAGAACTTTGATCGCGCTGTATTTGCTATTAGAGATGAGTTTTCCGCTTAAAGATCATAAATTCTGCCGCTACTCAAACTCCTCCCACATTCTTTTATAATATTCACAAACTCTAGTCGTAGTCTCGATTTGAGGTGCAGATGGAAGATCCAGGAAGCGACAATAAACTCAGATCGAAAATCGAAAATAAATAAATAAATACCGTAGACGCAAAAAAAAAAAAAATACCGTATATAATTTTATTAGACGTTTTAGATTGTAGTGGGTGAGCGCATGCGTAAAGCTGTAAGATTATATGATGGGAAAGAATCTAAATTAGGGTTTATAAACAGAAACGAATCGCAGAGGTAGAATCTCCCATATACAGTAGGCTACATTTATTATGCTGCCATTTTTTAAATTTAGTCGCTTCTATTGAAAGGGAATTTTTGGGTATCTTTTAAGATTTAATCTCAACTTACAATTTTTAGCGTCTAATTTTCGCTCTCATAGAAAAATGCCCGTACATTATAACTCAAGGATACGTTACATTAAAAACTCGTTAAAAGTGAAAAAAATACTCACAGTTGCCATAAAAAAAAATGTTATTCCTCTTGAATTTAATAAAAAAAAAATATCTTTATAACAAAATTTCGTTGTACCGATTATATTTTCCACATCTTTTTTTTTAAACAAATATTTGTTCGAATGAAGGAGTTAACCTCATTATACCATTCGTGCAGGATTGAACTGATTAACGACCTCGGAATTAATTGTACACTCTATTAATAATATTAATTACCAGTATAATGTTAAAGTTTGAGACAGCAAAATTTGACGAGTTGATTGTTTGATTGGTCGACATCGGCCAACGTTTAATTCGATTAAGTATTTGAATAGTAAGTCTTTTTCCTTAATATTAAAAAGTTTATTGACTGGTTTAAAACGACGTAGAGATAGCAATGGCATCATGCATTCATAAACCAATTTAGATTTATTACTACACTATACTGTACATATCACACTCGCATTCAATTTAAATTATTGCACGTACGTTAAAAATAATTATTAAAGCTGTCGTATGCTTGATATCCAGTATATTAGCATATTGGTTGAATTAGCAAAATTAGATCATGGGCATTATGAATAAACAAAATGCAAAATCAAAGGCAGATAGTATAATAGAAAACGTGTTAACCCTGTCTCCAACTTTACTAGTGTTTCAAAGTTAAAGTAACAAAGGTTTGCTTCTTGAGCTTTTAATTTTTTTTTTTTTTTTTTTTTAAAAAAAAGGAGGACTAACATATTATCGGCGAAAGTTATTTTTCTTGTACAATGTATTGTTATTAGCTGAAGTGGTCCTCCTTAAATCTCGAATTGATCCGGTTTCCGTGTTACCTTTTTCGTCCCTGCGCAGAATAATGATCAGATCGGAAATGATGAATAAGTCAACGTTTTTTTTTTTTTTTCAAATGATAAAACAACGTTAACTTAATAATAATTATTGAAGGGTCCGAGGCTCAAGGGAAAGAACAGTCAATCTATCGTTAGTCAATATTACGCTATTACTGTCATATTCTGGCTAACACCCGGCAGTTTGAAAGAGTAAATACAGTATTGTAGGTAGAACAGTACCAACAAGAAATACAATGCTATCCATTATAAAACATCTATGCTGAAGAAAATTTTACTGGTTTGCATTTCGCTGTCAACGGAAAATATAAATTTATTTACGTCTTATTTTACGCTGATCTCCCGTTTGTTATTTCATTTAACTTTAAAATTAAAAAAAACGTTTTACTGTAGTGTTTTAATAAACCAATTTGAGAACTACCGAGTAATTTAAATTAGTGAAGTTAGTATTGAATTCTGATTAAGATGTTCATTTCATTTAATAAAACCTCTTTTGTTGTCACCAACACTTGATTAAAAATTAAATCGCTAAATCAAAATTTAAAAATCCAGTAATACTTTTTTCAAAACATTATTAAATCTTTCGCTTAAAAAACTAAAATAATTACTGTATTCAAAATCGACTGTATTCAAGTACTCATGGTAAGTTTAATAAAAATAATGTATTACCAGCAATTATATAATAATAATAATGCAATAAAATATTAGAAGCAAAAGCTTTGCATTTATAATGATACTTTAAAAGACATATTAGTAATTTAAAGACGATATTAAATTATGACGCGCTATATGTACTAAAAAATTATTTTTTTTATAACTAATTGCCTCCACCCATACTCTCCACAACCAAACATAATAATCGCCTGAAGTTGAAACAGGATACTAAAATTAGATAAAAGATCGTTAAAGCATGAAATTAATAATTATACTGCATTGAAAATGAAGCACACAAAGTACACAGTAGGCCTACATTTTTTAACCACTATTTTTTTTTTTTTAATTCGGAGATTATTTATTGTTTCAATTATGCAGCGTTAATTTAGCAAATAGGATTTCTTGAAAAATTAACATTAATTCTTCTTTAATCTTATTTAATCGCCTAAAGTTTAATGAGCATGTAAAAATGCGCGAGTGAAAATCCCCACCTAATAAATTGTTTATTCTCCGAGTTATTTTCATCGCATCATGTTGGCCTCGCGCGCAAAAAGACAACAACGAAGAAGAAGTGTAATAAGATTATCTAAATACCTCAAGAGTTAGTAAAAATCACGTACAATTAGCGTTGTTAATCACGAAGGAGAGTAATTTTTAAACTCGAGGATTTGACATGGCTGGTCACGCTAAAAGAGTGAATAGCGCGCCCCTTAGCAACCTTAATAGAATGAAACTAGTAAAAATAGAGAGAAAAGAGCGAAAGTGGGCTTGGTTTACTTTTAATCGACGCGTATGGCACACTTAAATGCCTTTTAGGTTTAGATATCAAATTACTTTATCCTTCTAGTTGTAAGACAGCCACTAGTAGTGAATGATAAGGGTATCTGACATCAACAGCTTGAGCTGTTCTGTGCTACTGGCGAAAAGTAGATCGCTAAAGAAGAGAAAGAAAATAAACAAAAGGAAGGCGCAAAAGAAGACCGTTTAAACGTAAATAATTAATGCCCGGGAGGAACATCAACTTCACTAACTCGTTCGCAGTTCTAACACCGCTACGGAAACCAAAAAAAATAAAAAAATAAATATAATTAAAAGGATCAATGAAAAGTTTCACGCTTTCACGGCCGCGGGGGAATATCTAGAATATTTACCGCGGGGAAGACCACACTTAAAACTGATCATCAAAACATGCCCGCTAACCATGTTCGCAGCTTAAAACTTATAACTTAACTGCTAAATTTAAAACAACAAAAAATAAAAACATACAGTAGCGGATAAATTTAAAAACCTAAACCCTTCAGTATGATAACATGGCAGATAAATTAATAAACTACATTGGACGACAAAAGCCGGTACCATGGCTGATAAATTTACAATTTTGGAGGAATTCTGTTTGTCTTTTAATTGCTACTGTATATAGAATGCTGCTGATAGTAAAATAGGCAACATGGCTTATCAATTTTAAAAAACTAAAATATTTTTTTCAAAATACAGTATAATGAAACCAAAAAACTGGTTCATAATCAAACATTTAAAGCTGGCAAATAAAACTACTATAAAACTAAAGGAAACTTATAATGATATTAACAATTGAAAAATAAAGCCTTAAAAACAGTTGCTATCAATAACTTAGTTTTAATAGTCATTTTTAGTTTTAAAATATTTTAAAATATGTTACGACTCCAACTTAGAAACAAGTAAAATATTAAAAGCGGGGACTAAAGCTCGAAACTACAGTGTAATAAACTGGTGCGCAGAGTTTTAAAACTGGCTATTAAAACTTAAATGTGGCACCCAAAGCTTTTATTAGAAAACGGGGCTTAAGAATGAAGAATAAAACTTAAATCGCGAAAATAGTGATTAAATTCTAAAACTAAAACCTAAAATAAACCTAACATCAAAGTAAGTAAGGCAATTAAAAGTAAGATCTAGGACTGTGAAACTACATGTAGCTTCAATTCCGGTACCTAAGAAGCGGGTTATGTTCTCCTTTAAATCCAACTAAAAATAAAATGACAAGAGTTATCGTTCACCCTCCCATTCAGAATAAATAAATAAAAAAATAAACTTGATCGACCTCTAGAGTTCGCTATCTTTTCATTAACGAAAATCAATACAAATAAATTGATTTAGTGTAAACAAGGACTTAGTTGTACAATAACAACAACAAATAAAAAACTACAATGAATTTTATCCTAGGCTGTTCCGAATATAAAAATGCAATCTAAAAATAAACGTACCGTTAAACATTAAAAAAAAAAAAAAAAAAAAACAGCAAGCAAAATTAAGCAGCTGAAATTTTAATTACTGGTAGTACAGAAATCGATCAACCAAAACTCAAGCGTGCGTTGATCCAAAATCTCTATAGCCAATGGTGATTATAAATTAACGTTGTTGTATTAACTTCTAATTATTTAATAAAATAAAAAAGTTTAAATAAAAAAACAACCGCTATTAGAAAATAAACCACGAAGAAAAATTCATTAATAATTGTAACTACGAGTATAGGTTAAGGATTGGCATAAAAGTAATGAGTGTTTCTTAGGTCCAAAATAATAACGGCCTCTTCAGTCACAATTTTCTTAACGTTGTCAATGATGAAAAAGTGCAAAATTTAAATATTTTTAAGGCAAAACGGCTTGTCAAAGAAGCCCAACACTTTACTACTATATTGGGGGTCTTAATTAAAAATCTACTTGACACTGGAAGTCAGCATTCAAAAGCAGTTACCAAATGTGCATGGTTTCATCTCTTAAGAGTTCCAAAAATATTAGTAACTAGAGTAGGAGAGGGGCTTCCTTTGATGACTAGCTTCCCTAGGCATCTACTTTGAAAGTGCTAATATTGATTTGCACTTTTTCCATAAATATATACAAAGTTTTATCAGAACACTCATATTACATTTATACCACACCGTGTATATTCTTTTAAAGTAAACATGTACAGTACCAAAAAAACTTGTTTTGAACATCCGGCCTCTCAATAATAATTTATGGGAGCACAATTGAATTTTTTTAAATTACCCACTTTTTATTAGAAATTTGATAGTCAAGTTCGTGTAATAATTATGTAATCCTATATGGCTTTCAAATAGCTTCTCCCTAAAATATTTTCCATACCCCCCCCCCCCCCCCCCAACTTTAATAAATAAAATCCATTCAAATTGAAAATCAAGAATCAAAAACTCGAGTCAACCAAATGTAAGGTTTGTTAAGGAAGTATACGAGCGAGTAAAGTTACGAGCACTTTCTCGTTTTTACGTTCATTATATAAAAAACCTTCATAAAAAATAAATTATAAATGTTAATAAGCGTGCCACTAAGTAAACAAAATACCAGTAATATAAAAACTTCAATAAATTATATTAGGCGTATTTGAATGCCTTAAATCTTAGAACGTACGGTAATATCATTCTATTAGACTAAGTCAACATTAAAATATAAAAATGTCAGTAAAACTTACGCGTCCCTGAGTGCGCACGTACTGTACTGTATAAGTTAATTCAAATTTTAACTCACAATTTCTCATCCAATTACTTAAAATTTTAAAGAAGCTGGAGATAAATGATGAAAAAAGGTCGAACATTTTTTATTTACTTTAGCTATTGCATCTCGATAATACGAAGCGCGCATAGTAATTTCAAGCAAAGTCACGTTGTTTACATTAATGAAATGATAGAGCTAATCACGTTATTTCATCTTAAAGCCAAAACCAATGTACAAAAAACGAAGCCACGCTTCGTTACTTTAATTTCATGAATTTACAGAATATAAACCACCTTTAAAATCTAAAAAAAAAAAAAAAAAAAATTTCCAAAATTTTAAATTCCGTATCGCACTCAAAAAAAAAAAAATGTCTTAGCGGTGCAGTTGTTAACGGCCGTGAGGCTACTAGATTTTACCCTACCGAAAATCCTCATTAAAAACATTTTCATTTCAAAATAAAATTTCCATAAACATTTTTTAATAAAATAACGAAAATCCATTTTTTTGAAAAAAATAAATTCGTAATAAAAATTCGAAAATATTCAAATGCTAAATGCCCAAAAGCAAAAACAAAAATAACTAAAAAAGTAAAATTAAAAAACATAAAAATATATACCAGTATCTGCAGGCATAAAACCTAAAATCTCATAAAAATCCTCATAAACACTACCAAAAAAAAGTTCCATCATAAAAAGTACGGTAATAATATGACGCACGATAACTATTGAATAACCTTGTTTGATACACGTGCGTTTCGAATGGCAGATGGTATTCGTTTATTTTTTAAAAAAGCCAAATAGTTGCGCCAATAATAATTATGCAAGCGTCACGATGATATTACATACGAGTTGCTCGGTTTCAACACCGCCACTCTATTTTAAACCGATTACGAGGTTCAACATTCTGATTGAAAAAAACAGATCGTAGGTTATACTGTTATACAATATGAAGGAGAAAGTTTACATCCATCGCAAGGTCACAAAACGCTGTCAAAAAACTATCTTCGAAACAAAATAGAAACTTTACAACTTTTAAGCTGCCAACAAATCAGAAGCGGATCTAATGTTGATAACCCCTTAACACAGAGAGCTGGCGACCAAAGCTTCAAATTAGCGATTAATATTTGGACGGTGGTACTCGTACAGTATGTAGAAAGCTTCCAACTCCGACCAAACTTTTTTTTTTTGATATTTTAAAGGCGACCCTTCCGCAGTAACTGACCGAAATCTGTAATTTGCCGACAGTTCTGAAGGCTTAATTTTCTTTTTTTTTTAATACCAATTTAGAATACATTATTGGAATGAAGAGAAAAAGTAATTTCTACTAGGAAATCCAGCATTTTATAAGTGAGCAAACGTTTGAAGCGGCAATTGAGGTTGAGCTTCAATCGAGGCTCGTATTGCACGATGGAGATGTTCACTCCCTTGACACACTCAATTATCGAAACGCTCAAAGGGTTCTCAAATGTATCTCCATGCTGCATGATTTTCAGCCAACTCATTCGCTTCACGTTTAACTATGCGGTGATGTATCGCTACATCGAATCTCTCTTTAGCAAATTTCTTTCATCACTAAAAACCATTCAAAATGAAATTATGTGAAATAAAACTTCTGTTTTCGACAAACTTAATTGGAAAGGGTTGCAATAAAAATTCGTTAAATTAAAATCATGTAATAGTGATATAAAAAGGAAGCCGTTTTCGCCTACTGCTTCGACATAGGTAATAATTACATAAAACGTTGAAAAGAAAGCGGAACCAAACTTATCGTTCAAGAAGAATCCTTTCTATTAACACGTATATTTTCGGAAAATTTAAATTAAGAATTAGGAAAATTACGCAGCACTTCCTTGCGAAACATTATTATCAGTGAATTTACGCTCTGCGTTAATCTTTCTTTCGGTCGTTCGGACGATTAAAAAAGTGTTTTAGTATCCAAAGTCTACAAAACTAAAAACAATAAGTTATATCAAAGTCAATAAAATTCGAATTTAAACCTTTGTTATTAAGTAACGTCGCTAAATTTTCCGTAATTCAAAAGTAAATACACGTAAATAAATTATTGTAATACTTTTTAAAAATGTATTATAAAAAGTTTGAAATACCCAGAACAACTTTATCATGTAATTATTAAAATTAATAATAATTACACGTTAATATAATAATGCATCCCCAGGCATGCGCATTAGACTTAAAAGACGAGTTTATTCATTGTAAAAAAAGAGCTGACACACAGTTTATAATCAAATAAAGTGTTACAGCTGTTTAAAGACCATTCATTAATTACGTCAACAATACGGGAAGGCGGGGAGGGGGAAGCTTCCAAATTTTGACATGGGGAAGAGAGGAGTGGGTGGGAAATTCAAGAGAAATTGATTGACGTCAAATGTTTCATCTTTGTTAATTTTTTAAAAATAAAAAATCAAATTCACTAATAAAAAATTAATGATAAAATGATTAAAAATTCAAACGGGCGCAGTAATAGTGTTTATAAAATTATTAAAAGGCTTTATTTTTTAATAATGTAGCAAAATGTTACATAATAATTTTAAATGTGTTTTATAGTCAAAAATATAAGACAGAATAGTAAACAAAACCGAACCACTACCACAGTAATGTTAATGAAACTAAAACTGTTTTGTCTTCACCGCGCTATAATAAATATTTTGTTTACTATTAAATTTATGAGTTGTACGAATTAAAAATTGACGTGACGTATGCAGACACGGAACAAATTTGATCAAGCAGCCATAATCAATGGCGAGCAATGCGTCTTGCAATGTGTTATGACAAAATTAACCTTATCCATTTAAATCCATTATCCATTTAAATTTATTTAAATTTTTCCATTTTTAAATGAGAAAATTATTCCACAGATTCAATTATTTTTTAACATAATTTTAAATAATTAATTTACAGTGTACTGTAGGTGTTCAACAATGTTTGACTTCAACAATTATTAAAGAGCTTGCAGCAATAACAAGATTTAAAGGGTCTTTAATAATAAAAGGGTCTTCTTACTCCTCTATCGACTGGTGCGGTGTTTGTGACGCCGTGTATTTTAATTTTATTTAAAAAAAAAATAGTGTTATTTAATTAATAAATGCAAGGGGGGTGCGCGGCAAATTCTTAGAACCAGCGATAAAAATTTAAGTAAAATTCAATTTATTTTGCTGTTCTATTTTGATTGATATTAATCAACCGGCCACCAGCACAATAATTATTATTACCGTACATATTTTGCTGCATTTATTAGTCTCTTAAAAAAAAGCCATTTTAACCCCAATGTTGACCTTGCTTTTAAAACGTGTTTTTTTTTTTAGTTTACCAAAAATTCACCAAAATGGAGTTGTTCGCTTATTGCTGCAAACTCTTCAATTAATTTGCTCAAAAAAAAAATAATAATATTAATAGACAAGTTGTAGAATTTTATGTAACATTTTTACATGTTATAATATTATGTAAAAGGGAGAAGGGGAAAAAATCGAAAGTAAAAAATCTTATTTCTATCCTGAAAGATTCGAAATTCATCTCAAAATTAAACGTCAAAAAAAAAAAAAAAATGAATGCTTCGTAGTTTATAACGTTGTAAGTAAAAAAACAAACAAACACATAATCGAAAATAAAAATAACGCTTCGTATTTATTAATTTTTGCTAACTTTATCGTTCGACACATCTGCCGATGACATTCATCAAGAGTAGTAGCACGCACGACATGACAACTTATTGTACATGTATTGACACATTTTGATTCCAAGGTAAATACGCTTCGAAGTTCGAACCAATCAAAAACACAGCGCAATATACATCTGCGCCAATTTCCTCGTACATTAAAGCTCGCACAACAAACAGACGCGTTAAAATTAATAATAATTTAAAATAAGGAAAAAAAAAGTTGATAAACAATAATAAATAAAAATAAATGCACTTACCGTCATTGAAATATAACGATTCATTCCAAATTTTGAGTTGGCATAAAAACTCCGGATCGTTATAAAGGTTGTCAGTGTCATACGGCGCAGGCTCAACGTTCCCCACAACATCACTGTCTGTCGTGTCGTAACTTTCTTCTTGCATTTTCAACACTCTCTACAACTACTCGCAACTAATTCTAACTTTTCACCCGCATTTTAACACCGGGTTAATTTCAGTTTAGCATGCACAGTTTTTCGCGGTTTTTTGCGCCTTTTTTCAACGGACGAGATAGGACGAGAGTTAACGCACTCGATTTTCGCGATTATTTTCGTTTTAATCCCGGAACAACTACTGCAGCACGAAGTTCACTAAGCCTAACAAACACGTGACAAAAACTATTTAATTGACAAAAGTTGTGAATTGAAGTAGGAGCACAGTTGATTTCTTATATTTTGAAGAAAGTTGTTGAGCCGGCGGCGGCGGATGAACACACTCTCGCTCGTTTCTTCGTCCGATTTGAAAATGATCCCAAGTCGTTCCTTCGCCCGCTATTCGAGATAAAGTCGTGGGGAGCGCTACCGAGCTAAACACGAAGCTTAAAGCCGCTTCTACACTCGCGATACAAACGACTGGTGCTGAGAGGAGCTCCCCCAGGTAGTAAGGGATGCTGTGCTTTTCATCGTCTTTTCTCCCTCTTGTCTTGCATCGCTGTTTTCAGGCAGGTTGACAAAATTATTATTATTAAAAAATACATTTTTGTAATGATAAACCCAGTACTGTACTGTAATAATATTAAACAAAATGCATAAAAAAAAGAACTAATGTATCGCATTAAATTTATAGACATAATAATTATTATTACAGGCTATTTTAATAAAATTATTTACAGGTATTAATGGTCGGAAATAGTTTTGGCCAGTTTCGGTCTAACAGTGTTGCATATTCCAATTTTGCACAGTTTTACAGAGACTCATAAAGTCTTTTATGTAGAAATTTAAATTTTTTATTTAACAAATTTAATAAAATAAAATTGAGAGTTAGGATTGCACAGAAGTTACAAAACTGAACCTCTAATGAAATTATTGAAGATAATAAAAAAAAATTTAAGAGCCGAGATTTTTATAATCTGGTAAATTGGAAATCAAGAACATCGATTTATTTTAATCAGTAAATGCTAAGATTATAAATAACAAAGCATCCACTCGCTACTGCAAATGCTCACATGAATGATGCAACATTTGCTATTTTTTAATTTTTGTAATAAATATTCACATAGCTAAAAGTTAAACTTTTTACATACCGGTAAACGACTTTACGAGTTCATCTCTAAAATGAGCCAAAATTGGAATCTTTACACTTGTTGGATCACTTTCTTTTTATTTATCACAAACTGAAATTGGTCAGAATTATCTTGGATACCCGGTATATTGAAAACGAAATTATAGTAGTGCATGGTTTATCCAAACCTTCTATTATCCGGACATGTTCCATCTTTTGAGGTATTTTTGAATATAAATGTTACTGTATTTTTCTTTTTCATTTGAATTACCATAAATAATTAATGCAAAAAAATTAATTAAAAATGTTATTCTTTGTATGGTGATCCTACATGAAAATCTTTATAATTTTCATAGTTTGTGGTAAAACTTTTAAATAAACTTTAAAAATTCAAGTAAAATAAAATTTTATGTTAATTACGATAAATGCCATGACACGATCCTTCACTCATTAATTTCGATTTGGCGTCTTCAAAAATATTGTATACTCGTATTTCCATCAGACTATAATCTCCACATTAATTTTTTCAAATACCGGTAATATTACTTTGTTTGCTAAATTTAAAAAAAAGGTAATGCAGTACTTACTGTAGAACTTGATTACTGCATTTATAACAACCCTAGAAAAACTATTAAATAAAGAGTTTATCATAATTATACAGTAGCTATTGTGTTTGCTGTTATGCCAAATAAATTGTAATTAGAACAAATAAATAAACCGTCCGCAATCTGAATTTAGCACGTCAAAATTATATCCCGCGTGAGTCTTAACAGAGCGCACCTGAATTTAATTTCGATAATGTGATTCCGATTCAGTAACGGTTTTATTATTGATGGGTGTGCATATACTCGTAAATTAAAATTTGAAGTACCTAAATAATAACAATTTTTGCAACGTTCCTGATAAATGAATTTTAATTTCTTGGCGAAAGCCCAAACTACGTAGTTTGTGATTTTCAAGGTTCATTTCTAAACAAAAGCGTCCCATTTTTTTCCCCTCCTTCATTTTTGTTTACTGTAACTTCAAAATAATAATTTAACAACAACTTTTTTCAAGACGCATGACGAAATAAAAACGATATTTTTGTTACAACGAAGAGACAGCGAAGTGAGTCGTCGTGAAATTAACAGCCATAAGCCGAGAATTTACTGTTGTAGGCCTATATTACGCACCTTAATTATTATTTCCAGTATAAAATTAGTGACGTCATTCAAATACCAATAATTACTCTGTTAATTAAAATCCTACTGTATATAATATGAAGAATAAATCAAATATTTATTCTAATTTATTTAAATACCGGTAGTGAATTTTATTTTCTGCTGTTACTGTAAATATTTACTGTTTTTAAATGATAAAATTACATTTTTTAAATAACAAACTTTAATTTCAAACGAATAAACTTTTTCCGAATAAACATTTGTTTATCATGGCTTAAACATTATTCAAATTATTTTATTGATTATTGCAAATGGAATACCGGCACAGTAACTAGTTGCATTCATTTATTAAAAAATCAAAGTACGGTATTATTTTCCAAGGGCATAGTTTAAAATTTAAATTTTTTTGGGACCATGTTCACTAATTAAATTTTCTTAAAAATCTCGTATCGGTATTTTAAAATTGCCAGAACCGTGAGAGTAGCGATTGCAGCCTCGTCAGGACTAAATGAGAAGGGGGAGTGAAATATTAAGGGCCTAATGAAAATGCAATCTGCCAATTGAATTGGATTTTTGTTGTGCGATGTATGAATGAACTTTGTCGAAAGACGCAAATTTAAAAAAAAAAATAGATTTTACAGTATCTTTCAATTATTAGATATTCGCAAATATATTACAGTATATTATACAGTCCATGTAAAGGGCCCATTTGAGCTTTCAAATTAGATTCCACTAATATAATGATAATCAAAGACGTAGGCCTAATCTTCTACTTTTTTATGAAATTTTATTAAGTTTGAACATTTTCGTTCGACCAAACGGTATCAAGCATAATATTATTTTCGCACCACTGGCTTTGATCATAAAAATTTAATAAGAAAATATGATTTAAATTAAGAAAAAAGTATGCTTACATTATTGCAATAGGAACATGATAACGTTACCAATATTAATAATAAAAGTCAACATGATGGACGCTGTTATTAATAATTTAATTTAACTCTTGTTGACAATCACTTTCATTTTATTATTAAAATGTATATTGAAATTTAAAAAAAAGTTCTAAGGCTGCTAAATAATTCTGAGTACAAAATAACATTTTCACATACCTACGGGGACACTATGGAATGTACGATTATTGTTTTTTTAAACAGCACTTAAAGAGTTATCAATGTTGCAGTTGTGCTTTAATTACGAAATTTACTTTGTAGTAAGCAAAAAAAAGAAAAAAAAAAACACTGTGTATTGTGACTTAAATTACAATTGCATGAAGCCTACACGCACCCAACTGAGTGCAGTATTATTAATGTCTATGCTTAATGTATGAATATTTTAAAGAATTTTAATTTTTTATTTTAATTTATAAAGAAAAGTTCATTTTTTTTATAAGTCTAAAAAAACAAAATGTTGCAATGATTTATTATTATCGTTGTCTGTAAAATATATAATGTACTTTACTAAAGTATTTCAAGATATTTTATCTAAAGACAAATAAATCAATAAAAGTTTTATTTTCCTTAAACTGCTGCAATGCTCAGACGTCAGTTAATAATAATATTGTTATTGATGGCGTTTTATCCAACATTTTACAAAAACTTCAAACTAAAAAACCAAATTTCAAATTCGATTCAATTTTTATGTAAATCAAAAGTTTACTAACTTTTGTTACTTAAAACAAATTTTAGCTGGATTTTTCTTAATAGGAAGATGTTTTAATTAAAAATTAATGTTTTCAAAAGTTTTGATCTATTATAAAATGATTATAGATTTATTTTATAAATAAATTGTATTTTTTCATATTATTACATTGTTTACGAGTGGCTTTATAATTATTTACTAGTTATTGCAAGATAATGTCTTTATCTTTTAGACTTTATTTTTCTTTCATTAAAATACCGAATAATTATATAAGATTAATAAAATCTATTTTTAGAAAATATTTGAACATTTAATCAGAAATATATATATATATATAGGTAGGCCTATATACCGCATATTTTTTTATAAGTAAAAGGAAAACAACTGATAACATCAAATTCTTAAAAAAATATCTATGGATTTCTTTCAAGAAAGAAAATAAATTAGAATTTGTAATAGTATACAGTAATTCTACATTTCTTCTGCACCGTTATATTAAAAAGATAGAAAATTCGACATTATTAAATTACAGTACCGGTATTATTAAATTAAAATTGTGATTAAAATCTTTTAATTTAAATATTTATCTATCAAAATAATTATTAATTTCTATTTAAAGCTTGGTACTTAAAACATTAATTTCCACTTAAAAGACGCCGCAAATTCAAATTACTGTACATGTATATGTAGGCCTACATAGTAAAAACATTGCCCGGAAAGTTGAGCATAAATTAGAAATTCGATCGAAGCAAGCCTATAACCAAACTCTCAGAGCATTGTACTACAAAATTGAATTTACTGTACATTACGAAACTCATTTTTCACGTTATATTAAAATTAATTCAAATTTTCAGCCAAAACTTTTACTATAGACGTTTAATCTACCAAATAAAATAATTTTGGTAATCTTTTCAGCAACTTTTACTTGAGTGAAAATATAGAGCATCGAATTAATCGCGTTGAAAAGTGAAATGCAAGAAAGCAATAAAATAAGGAATTCACTTCAAATTTCTAGATCAAAGAGTCCATTTTAAAATATCCATTATTCGCCATTTCTTACGCTCTAATAAAAATATTATGCTTACGCACATTCATATATTTCAAACGGTTTTTAATTTGCATTATTAGCACGAACGATTTTCAATGACTCGATCGAAATCAAGTCTAATTCGGAATCATCACAAATCCATAAATGTTGTTGTTTCAAATCCTCCAATTGATGTCAAAGTGAATAGCTGTGACAATGCTTTCGCGAAGGAAATGGTGTATTTCCTGGCAACGCCCATGTAACCCACGTTTCATCATAGGTAGAGCCTACCATTGGAGAAACAGCGGAAGTCGTCGAGAAAAAAGATCGATTCTGCAAAATAAAATTTGAGTAATGCGATTCATCAAACTGCTCAATGTCGCTTGCAGAAGAGGAAACTTAGGAGTGGCTTTATTAACTTAGAAAAATCAATTTCCCTAGTCTTTTTTCAGTAAAGAAATTTGACTAAAACTGTAATAAAATGATGAATCTCTTTTTACTCGTCTGCTGAAATAATTAAATCCTACGAGAACGGTTTATCTCATTTCCGGTGCACCCTGCATTTTATACATCAAGTCTATGAAAAAATTAATAGTTGACAATGACCTGACAAATGAAATGAGTTGCAGAAGAACCCCGCTTATCCAGAACATTGTGGGCGGACCCCATTACGAATTAACCTATTCCCATTTAACGCTAAATTCCGGATAAAAAGTGTTCCCCACAAGTTATCTCCCACATTGACCTAACCTAATCATAAATCAATAAAGCTCCACCTATGAACTATGACGCGCAGCTGTAGTAGCAGCGTACAGAGTGCCTTGAAATCGTAAAATCGAGAAAAGTCGTGAAAGAACCAAAGAAAAGCGTTTTGGATAAACCCGAATTCCGGATGCGCAAAATCTGGATAAAAGGGGTTGTTCTATACCGAATAATATGATGTTGGAGGATGCAAAACAACAAGGTGATAAATGATAATGTGAAACAAAAATAGCGAGGGAAAGAAACCATAAATAAAAATATCCGTTAAAATGAAAGGAAATGCTAATTTATTAGCGTTTAATACATTTAGCTAGAAAAAATAAATCTATCATAATTGAATGGGCGAGTACATTAACCTCATAAGTCACATTTTTCAAAATTTCAAGAATGTAAAACGAGCTTTTCTCTCACTAAGTTCATTATATTATTTAATTATTTTTTTATCGCTTTTTATAACAAAAAAAAAAAAAAAAAGGAAAAATATAATTTTATCACAGGAGACATCTATTTTACAGTGTGCTTTTTATTTAACTGATGCACATAATTAAATTATTTACTTTTAACTTTCCCCAAAAATATAATAGAAGGGCAGGCAAATTATAAATTATTTCATTTTAATTTATAACATGATAGTTACTCATATCTCAAGCAATAAATTTAATTTTTTAAAAAAATGCCTTAAAAAATATATTAAAAAATCGACATTTTAATACAAAATGTAAAACTCAACATTTTGAAGTAATAATTATTGTTAAGCTTTTTGAATCTAAAAAACGCATAATAAAAACGCCTGGCTCGGACTACAGTGTAATATGTATTATAAATGTATAAGAAAGAAAAAGTGAAAAGTTTTTATTAAATAACGTCATATCTGTTTCAATTCATTTTGTTACGTAAACCATTTTTTTTAAAAAATCTTTGGTTCTCTGGTTGTTTAGTTTTTTTGCTGAAAATTCGTTTGCTTTGTTTATGAAGTGAATTAGTTAACTCATTCATACGAAACTCATAAATATGATTAATGTTCAACTTATTTCCCCAACAATAGCGCCAATTCTATGTGCTGCAGATCGTCATCGACCTCGTGAATCCAGCTTTCTTTCAATTAAGTAAAAGCCCGATTTTCCAATATACACAGACTCAAAACATAAATTAAAATATACTGTACCATATTTAGAAAAGTTATTGGCTAGGCAATAATGATAAGGAAAAATGAGTTATCAGCAGCAAGTTGATTAGGCGATGGCAGACCCCTCGAAGTGCTACAACCCAGTTATTCCAAGCTGAATTTAGAAATCCATACCGAAAGTGATATCATAACTAAGCTTTATTTTTATTAAAAACGAGAGGGGGTTAAATGGAAAGTGATTTAAAACCAGAATAGGAAGGAGGAAGGAAAAAAAAGTTTATCCTTCCTCCAGTTATTTACACAGATGAAAAATCATTGCTGATGGTTGGAGTTAACAACACTCATAGTGCGCCTACCACATTATTATTTTAAACCAACCAAAAACAGCAGCCGTAGAAAATTATCGTATAAATACTGTATTATAATATATGGTAGCTTAAATAAATTCAGTTAACGTAAATAAAATTTTTCCAAATTTCAAACAATAACAAACCTCATTTTAATAATAATAATAATCTCAACAAGCGCAGAGTAAAATAAATTAAGAGATTTCAGTTAGAGGCAGTTATAAGAAAAATGACCTTGGAAACTTTTTAATAATAATTATTTGAGCCAGTGATTGACAAATGCCAAAAATAAAATATTATTAATAATAAACATAGAGTATTATGGCAAACCTGTTAAGTTGTTAACGTCAGATTTCCATTTCAGACCATTCCAGTTTCATCACCACTCGATAGCATTAGCGATAATTAAATTTTATTATCAGACGCCAGGTATTAAATTTATTAACAAGTTAAAAACTTTTAAGCGTCAAATGTCGCCGATTTTAAATTGTAGACATTTTTATTAGTTTTTAATTTCAAACTTAAGACTTTTGGCCGTTAGTTTGACAGGCCTGTAGTTTTCGTATAAGACATTTTTAGAAAGACTGAAAAATAAATGTTTCTCTTTAACAGAAAATCACGAAAGAAGTTGTTTTCTGTTATCTTTCTTTATAAATATTGTCATACGGGCATTTTACTGCAGATGGAAGAAACAGAAGCGTAAAAACTACTGTCTGAACCTTGCTCGCATCATTCTGGCTGTGGATATTTCGGTCGAGTGTGTCGGAATGGTGTGGGCAGGTGAGGAGGTGTGGAGAAGGAAAAGATGAGTGTTTGCAAGTGAACTGCGTTTGAGTGTGATAAATGGCCCGTCATCTAATTTCTTCCTCATCGTCATCCGAGATATGTGGATTTGGTACCGGTAGAGGTTTCCCCAATCACCATAATCTCCTTTCACACCTTCCATCAGTCTTGCGAAGATTAAAATGCATCTGGAAATAACCGCATGATAAATGCGACGACAGATAACACTCTTTAACAATAGACTTTTATTTCGAAAAAAGACCCAGGTTTAAAAATTCTATAAAGTTTACAGAGTTCACTATGCGCAATTTATTTATTTACTTTTTTCAAGAGAAAACTCGTCAAATTTTGATGGAAACTTTATAACACCGGTATAGTGCTCAAAAAACTGAAATAGACATTTTTAAGTCGCCGTGGGAAGGTTTTTAATGCTTGAAGAGTTTTCTTCAGTAAAGATTAAGTAGAATTAGGAACCTAAAATAATAATAAAAAATGTGACATTTTTTGACAAATTGCAATTTTTTGGAAGATAAAAAAAAACATTTGCAATGAATATGATTATAAAAATTAAGTCAAAAAATCGACAATGAAACAATTTCAATACAGTAGTATACTATACAACACCCTATTGTAATTGAAATTAACCGCCAAATACTGTATTATATTTTTGTTAAGTATAATAATAATGTGATCATTTATGCCACTTTGTGATAAGAATAAATGACTTTAAACAAAACTTTCTAAATGCAGTTATTTATTCTTACAAAAATATAAAGTTTAGTTTACAAAAAACTGATCAACATAACAATTATTATAATTTATTAATTTAAAACCAAAAATAAAAATAAACTCTTCAAAATTATTTTTAAAAAATCTTATTCAAATATGATAACAACCGTGCCGTATGTAAACGCAAAATCCTACATTAATTCAATTGAATAAGAACTGTTAGAAACTGAACTGAAAATTGTAAATTTTACTTCATTTTTTAGAAAAACCCATAAAAATACACTATAAAACTCCGTCTATAAAGGTAACTTTTTAAATGAATAGCATACTGTAAATTCAACCATCCGTTATTACTATTAATAAAAATTTGAAAGACAATTACTCGCACCTGCAATTCTGGTTCTCGACTGACCTAGTTAGTTTAATCAGCCAATAAAAAGGCGTAAAGTGTCGAGCTTAAATAAAAATTCTAAGAGATTAGTATGTGCGCCGTTAACAGACTTTCCGTTAACACAAGTGTTACCTGAATAAATAAATTTGGTCGGCGTTATGCTCCTGTCACTAGCTTTTATAGAAAACGAGTGCAGTTTTAGGGCAAGACTGATATTATACAAATTGGTATATATACTACCGTACCGTATATATAAATGGTATTGAATAAAAACAAAAAGCGAGAAGAACGATTAAAATACAGGGCCCAACGTCCTGTCGTCATCTGCATTAGACAAAGTGGATCCCATTAGAAAAGAGATCATTTCTATGCAAATAAAATGTTTTGTTATCCTAATTATGTCGCTCTAAATCTTCTCTTGTCGTTCTTTATCTGCCTCGAAAAATCCCAGACCAATACCACTCACTCATAGAATTCCCAAAACAACGCATAAAATGCAAAAACAGTTAACAGCATGAAGAATACAAATTTTAACAAAATAAATAAAATCAAGCTACATAATATTTACCTATACGAGTATACTGTATTTTATTATTCGTTTTAATTGCCAAATACCTTTGTGACTTCGGTCGAAGAACAATAAAAAAAAAAAAAAATAAAAAATAAACATGCATTCAGTACTAGAGCTGCGCACACAAAACTGTTCACACAGCGTATTATAAGCAAACAAGAAAATTCATTTTAACTTCAACTGCCTCGATCATCATCAACAAACAAAATTCCCTAAATTTAAATTAACGCTAGAAAGCCGAGAGGCACAAAGTTATTATTACCAGAAGACACCCAAAGTGGGCGCAGAAGCTATAGTTGTTCAAAAACATTTAACATTCGTTGTAAGCTTAATTATTTTATAAAAATGTTTTTGGAATTTTTTAAAATTTTTATAGGCGATTTTGATAAACGATATTTCTGATTTAAATGGCTAAAGGAACCCCTACGGGGTGACAATTAAATTAAATTAAAATTAAACAAATTCAGGTTTAACAAAAAAAAAAAAAATTAGGCAAAATTTCCAAAGCTACAAATTAATTTAAAGCCAATAACCCAGCCTAATTTGCTATTGAGTTGTAACTTGTACTTCTATAATTTTTGTAGCTTTCACACATTAAAGCAATAAAATTTCTGATAGTCTTAAATTTTTAAAAAGAATTACCGGTGGTAATTATTAATACGGTATCAATTCATTATCATATTTTCATAATAATTCATGTAAAAATAATTCTCATAAAAATAATATTGCATTAATTTTGATTAAATTTAAATAATCTCGTCTTTCTGTTTATTCTTAATAATAAAATTGTATTAATAAGTTAGATTACAAACAAGAAAAATGTAAATCTTGAAATTCTGCACCCATAAGACATGGTTGATAAAGTTTTAAATATTTCTCAAAAATAAGTAAATAGCGCAACGAAATTCCAAGAATTTCTTTTTTGATTACATTCAAATAAAATAAAAAATATTCATTTCATAATGATATTTCTATCGATTATATTACTGTTATTTGCAATTATATACCGGTACTATTAAATACCAAGAAATCTTATAAAAGCAATTGTCCTCCCAACCTAACCGATGCTTTACTACTGAGCTCAGGGATTAATTTTTTAACCATTGGTAAATATAATATGTACCGGTACGTCATGCAAGACTATCACAAAATGTGACTTTCGTTTTTCTGAGTAGAATTATCTTGTCTGTAGACTACATTTTCCTTTAAAATATTCCATTCGCTTATGAGGTTATGCATCTTGGGTTATCCGATGCAAAATTTAGTATTATATGAGCTTGCTTCACAAAATTGTTTTGCTTTTCATGAGTTGAAGGGAAATGTGTTTTATGATCCAATATAAACAGAAAAATAATGTTTCCGTAAATTTTGAATAATACTGTAGTTAGGAGCAAGCCAGTATTTACACAAACGATAACCCTCACACGCTTCCAACGCATTCCACCTTTATTAATGTGCTCAACCATAATAAAACTTCCTTTGAAAAAAATCCATTCAAAATCGGCTCTGAAAGAAAACTTACTAAATTGATTTTTTTTTCCAGACAACTTTAGTAAATTACTGTACATTAAGCCAAAGAGAAAACAAGCAGAGTCCACCGGAAATTTATTTCGCGGTATTACTACCATTAATAATTATTAAGTGACACTTAATAGCTTTAGTCAACGCTGTTAAAAAAAATTATTAAAAAAAAAATAATAAATAATAAAAATAATTAAAGGAAAAATTGTAAAAGGTAAAAACTAGTACAATTCTAGGTAATATTTCATATACGGATTAAATTTGTTAAAAAAAAGTTCTTTTATAATACTCGTATTATTTAAAAATTGATGCAACAAAATAAAAAAAAAAGATAACATCGTAATAATAAAAACTAAAATTAATATCATATGATTTCCTTTTTTTAAAAAAACAATTCTAAGAATTTTTATACCGGCCGGTACATGTAAAAGTTTATATGCATTTTATCAATTTATATGCAGTAATTTGCAAACAACTTTTCAAGACCCCAAAAATTCTTATAGGTAATAGTTTTATTATGACGGTGTTTCAGCCCATACCAAATATTCCCAAAAAAAAAAAAATTACAATTACGTATATTATGCGTTGGTTGTTCAATTTGACATTTAAATTAATTGATTGACATTTTTTTACTTAACTCAATAAATTAATGTTGAAAATGGCTATAAGAATTTAAAGAACAATTTTCTTGCAAGGATTAAAGAAAAGAAAATATCAGTATGTAAATTTTCATAAAGCTTGGTAATTTTTGAATAAGAATTTAGTACAGTATTTCAAAATTATTTTAACAACAATTTTATTTAATACCGGCATAAATTTTCTCTTATTTAAATTTGATAGAGTGAGTGACAACATACAAGAATAAAAAACTACACATTAAAATAAAAATATCAAGTGTACCGCTAATAAAAAATTATGTTATTTTCAAAATTAGTAAACTTCAACTCCTCAAATAAAAAGAACAATAAGTATATAATTATTATCTAATCATAGATTAATATTACGCTTTAAACGCTAATCTAGAAAATGTCTCTTCAACTGCTTTCTCATGAAACGGCTATGAATAGGAATGTAATGGCAGCTATAATGCTCTAATAACCTTTAATACCGTGTAATACAGTAAATTACGTAATAAGACGCTCGCTGTCAATTTTAATCAAACGCGCATTCAAATTTTTGCCTTTGCTTTTCCCTCATTCGAATCATTGTGTTTATGTTTATTCCGTAATGTACAGCAGATATTAATGATCTAATAAAAGTGGAAATTGGAGAAGTCAGGGTTCGGCCCCTCACGTCTCTTCCGCCTTCACCTACAGTATTACTCGCGCTTTATAATGAGAAATTTACTTATTGTTCCAACTGCGTGCCATTAATTATAGCCTTCAACGCCGTATTTACGAGCAACTTCTAGTGAATAGTAGCAAAGTCTAATCGTTATTTTTAGATGACAATACGAGTCAACGCTTTAGTGAGAATTTATAACGGTGAGAGATAATAAAGAGCTGGAAAACCAACCCGAAGTCGGGGAATGTGATCACAGTGTCGCAAGATTTTATATTAATTTATTTAAGCTATTAGTCATAAAACCAAGTCAGACATGCTGCATGCAGGACCAAAGTTATTATCACAAAGCGGTAATTAAATTATTAACAGTTTTAACTGCGCAAATGAAAATATTCATTCCAAACATACCGTACATTATATTTATACTGTATCAGATGATTATAATAATTATGAAAAATTATTGTGATTACCAGATCGTATAGCCTACACTGTAATTAAAAACCTATAGATGTGATTCAATGTATATGAAAAATACATTAATTATTCTAAGTTTAAAAATGCAGATTAATGGCTTTTTTTAATAAAAAAAATAATAACCAAAACAGTTTTTGAAATGTTATAGACCCACACACTGTATAATAATATTTCTCAAGAATAGAAGAATGTGGTTAGGTGTTTTTGCTCATTTACATTAAAAACTTGTATAAAATCTGGTCAAGTAATATTCATAATACATGTAATTGTCAGCAGAGACTGATAAGAATAAATTTTTAAAAACATAATAAAACTTTCTACTGCGTACAGTAACAAGATAATAGATTAATTAAAAATATTATGCCGTACATGTAAACTACATTGAACCTGTTTACATAATCTGACAATGCGACAAATTAAAATCACAAAAGTATAAATCCCGAAAGTAAAAATAAGTTAAGTAACATCAATTTTCTACATTCAGAGACTCTATTATTATTGTTTACCTCTACAGTATCAATAAATACATCGTACTGAATGATTAAATAAACAATTTGTTTGCTGTAGTAAAAATTCGTAAAATAGAAGAATAAGTTATGCCATCTTCCTACCACTGATCAGGTTCAGCATTATTGCTTAACTTCAGTTAACAGCAAAAAAAAAAAAAAAACAATCGTTGACGATCCCTTATATTTACATGTACCGGTATACATACATGTAAGCCTACTGTAAATAACGTTTGTAGTAGAAATAGAGAATCTTTTCTATTATATCATATACAGGACTGTACGTATGCCCTCCACTATAATTTTGATGAGCCATAAATTAATTAACTTATAAAATTTAATTTACATACTGTATAAAGTTGGAACTCCCACATTTGCGTAATTCGTAATGCGTTTTGAAAAAAAGTAAAAATAAAATCGAAAGAGTTAGACGTCGGTGTCATTAGCCGAGTTTAGCGAGCAACACGGTAGGAGCGGAGGCTAGCGCCATTAGTAGGGGACCAAAAGTTGTAGTAATAACTTAAGTAATAGCGGAGGGCATAATTATAATGAGAAAAGTTCAAAATACCTAAGTGTAATGTGGGGTTCTCGTGAGTAAACTTATAGCGGGGCCTATAAAATATAAATGAGACAAAATTATAATGACGTAAAAATGTACATAAATTTAAATGTTCGCCTTTAGACAAATAAAATAATAATTTCTATTTAATTTCCTCAACAGCTGCTAAGATAATTAAACTAAATATAATTTAGAAAATCTGTTTCCGTGAATCAAAACAAAAATTTGTAATTATAAGTTTAATACTACTGGCTGAGTTAATGCTTGCTCTAGATTCAAACGAATGCAGCCATTTATCAAAAACAAAGTGAAGAATAGAAATTCAATATTCTTCACATTATATTCATTTTTATTCGTTATAAATTTTGGCACATACGGTATGCAGTACCGTATACAAATTAAACTTTGTAAAATCCTACATGAGCACCTTGATAAATATTTTTGAATCATTTTCCAATAATAAAATAGGTTAAATCAAATTAAAATTAGTTACCGGTGTTAGAAATAGTTTTTTTTTTTTAAAAAAAATTAAAGAAATTGTAGCTTGAATTTAATTTACAAATTTAAAAAAAAAAATTAGGATGGATTGACGCAAGAGTGGCAGCATATAATAAAATCGTAACTATTAATTAAACGCTCTATGTCATCGTGTTATTGTGATCGAATAAGTTTTTTGCTTATACGATCGCATCCCGAGTTAAGAACAATTACTTGATCCGAGCTCGTGCTTGTTTGGATCCGATAGAAAACCATTAGCGATGGTTCATCACATTTTTACTGAGTTCGCCGATTCGGTCTAAAATCCGTTCTGTTCGTGTTTGACATTTTCATATTAAATATTTATTTTGTAAAAGCACGCAATAAAAATTTATAAGTACATGCACTGCAACAGCAATTAATTTTTATTTGTCTTCTAATCAATTCCTAGAACCCCAGTAGCAAACTCCATCAATTCAAACTTGACTGGGTAATTACTCCGCCGATAATGATAAGAAAATATTTATTTAGAAATAAAATAAAATATTATTTTTTAATAACTAATCTCGCTTTTAAGGTGCCGCAAATACTAATAATTCTGACACATTGAATATGATGCAGGCAACATTATAATATACAAAGTATTTACGAGCAAGAGAAGTTTGCCAAAGTGATAAATGTATAGACACTTTTTAAACTCCCGCTAAAAGGAAAATTACTTTTGGAAATATTAAATTCAACCTGACTATATTGACCGATACTCATATTAAACAAATAATAACCAGCCAAAGTGATTAGCAATGCATTTCAACTTTTTGGCCAACCTATCTTGCTAATATCATACGAGTACAATCAACACCTCCTACTAGTCGGAAGCGTAATTCATATACTGCTGCTTGTCATTAAGATTATACAGTAGTGTAAAAGCGCTTTTATTTTTTAATAGACCATGCTAAACATTCTAGTCTTCCGTGACCCTAAATTAAATCCCATTTGAATCACAAATTTAAATAAAAAAGCAATAATTATGTTTAAACAGTTTAACAATTAATGCCGTATTTATAAACCCTTCTTATTCGAATAATTTACAGCTGATTGTTACGGAACGCTATGATGGAGTTCTTAATTTTATTAATAAAATCTAATTGAGTTCCGGGCTTTAATAAAATCAAATTGCCCCTAATCGTCCAAACTATTTGAATTAAAAAACGATTTGGAAAACGACACATTTATGAAATCAAACACCAGCACCAAAACCTTTTTAAGTAAAAACTTCAATATCTGATTCTCAAAAATATGTGCGGTTTTAATAAAATAAACACAAAGAAAACAACAAAAGCTTACTAATTTCAAATATACTGTATGTATGTCGATAAATTGCTTATGTACCTGATCTCAAGATTTTTACCTTTAGGGGTGGCAAATAAATATTACTCCGTATTATTATTAAATTATAAAATAACAAATAGATATGAATACCGGTATAAAATAACTTTTAAACAAAAACTTTTTTACAAAAATAAATTGTAAGTTATCGCAAGTTATTTTGATACAACATAATTTTAACAAAACCAGATAATAAATGGTTAAAAAAAATTATTTAAATTCAAAAAAATAAATCACAAAATAAATTAATAATAAACTACTGTAATTAGCTTTTAAGTATTGGCGCGGTACATAAAATTGAATTTTCTTTTAGTGCTTTGGAATGTAAATGCACTCTAGCACCTTTCAAGCATTTATCGATCTGCATTTATTTATTTGTTTCAATTTGTGCGGCTTTTATTTGCCGAGTAAATCAATAACAATGTAAGGTCTAAAATAATTTTATTCTATGCTAATGCAACATTTGTCACAACCTTGGTATATAATAAAAGTCAGCATTACAGATCCACAAATTTTGCCAGATTATATATAGTGCATTTGAATTACACGCGTCCAAAAATAACATATAAAAATAAACAAAAAAAAGAAAAATAAATTGTTTAAATGTCTAAATTTAGCTCTAAAGTCACATTTTAAGCAAATGCTGCATGATAACAATCATAAAGTAAGAAAATGTAGCGTTTGAAATCTCTTTTCGAACTCACAAATTGTAAATGCGTCTTTATGAGGCTCAACAATGAGAAAAGATCTAAAACGATTTTCTTGCGCTGATCTCAAAGCTTTTTGTTATATAGCATAAAGAAAGTACGCTATGGTACTGTAGGAATATCAGAAATGGAGACACGTATTGTTACTTAGAATAAAGCCTCGTGATGGCGCAACGGCTTATAAAAGTTAATCCTGTGATCGTCCAATTTGAAGCATCGTGACCAAGAGGTTTTGCCACTGACCGCACACGTCAATTCCCAAACGTTCAATGGACCATGAGTTAGCTGATCATGTAATATCCAGCGCGCATTTCTTCTATTTATTACCCTAACCCATTCTACGTAAATGCCTTCAATCTAATCCTCCCGCATATAAAATCTCTAGCGCATATACTAACTCTTTAACGTTCCCTGCTTAATGCAATCTCGGAATCATACCAAAAGTGTCAGAAGATGTGCACGTGAAACGAAAATGTACAACAAAGTCCAAAGAAAAAAAAAATTTACTTTATAAAATAAACAGAACCGGCTACATTGGACCTATGTCCTTAGCTATAAACTTTCATGATTTAAATTTTCATTCAAAAGTTTTAAGTATAAATCGCCTGTTATAACTTTTAAAATACAATGTACTAACAATCAATGTAAATTGCAATTTAATACGTTAGTAGTATGCCTCAGTCGCCAACTTAATACATGTTTTAAAACTACTGTATTGTTAAACTTATGAGGAATGATCAACACAAATTCGGGACTCCTAGCCTTTGGAGCAAAACCAGACCTCCAAAATCATCTAGTTTGTTATGCTGGTTAGTGACATAACGTCTCATTACTTCGAGGTGGTTGCAATGTTTCAAGTTAAGTGAATAATTTGATAAGTAAATTGTCATGCAACCAGGACACGCGGTATTATGGTGAAACAAGGCTGAAATCCGACAGACATTTGCAAGCGACTTTAAAGCACATTACAGAAACTCAGCTGGCAGTTAATTTATTGTTGCATTTCCCTTACATCTCTGACAATTTCAGTTTTGGCCATATAAAAGAAATCCCTGAATGGGCGCTTCAGCATCGACAATAATTATTCGTTTATGACCATGTTTGCACTTATGCGTTTCCGCGTTATCTTGTCTTACATTAAAACACTTCGAGATAACAAAAGACACTTTACACTAACCAACGTAACAAATTGGAAGCATTCGGAAGTTTTTTTTTTTTTTTGCTTCAAAAACTAAAAGTTCCTGGTTCGTTCAAACGCTCCTCGCATTTAAAATTACTCGTATAAATTGGTTTATTTTAAGCAAACTTTTCTGCGTCAATTTTATATTTTTTCCAAATATTAAATTCTAACATGGTTTAGTCTATAATTAATACTTTTGTCAGTTTTATACGTGTGTCGCTACTGTGATTACTTAACTTTAGGATTATGTCATGAACTTTATGTCGGAAACTTTCAAAAATTGTTTTAAACTTTAGTTACTTGCCGTTTTTGCATTAGTCGTGAATTTTATATTTTAGTCGGCAAATGTAAGCTTACTTGTCCCTAAAGATAATTTATCTTAAGTACGAATTGACAAAAGAAAAGGTTTCTTCTAACTCCCAATGCACTTCGCATATAGAATAATCAAATTTATTGATTCAATCATTCTCTGTCAATAAGAAAAACTCAGATTCAATTTTATGCAATTAAATTATCACCGTGAAAGGATTTTTTTTTCTTTCATCAATTCCAAGCTTTTCGGCAAGTATAAAGCTATAATATCTTTCAGAAAACAATATCAAATTACTGCATTGCAAAGAAAATAAAAAATTTATTCGCGCAAGTTTCAAGTACTTGTATTTACTGTGCAACTATTGTACTTACACTGTAGGTGTATTTGCTTTAGATGCTTTTAGACTTTCATATTAGGTCATAAATATTAAAATATTCAGTCCCTTTCTATCACAACAAAATGTTTATCTAAAGCATAAAATTCCTGTTTTTATTTTTAAGTTCGGTTCTCGAATTTCTAAGAGCTAATAAATTATAAAAACACCTTTCGCGCAGTATTAGTCAAAATCTAGTAAACGAGCACTGAATTTGTAGAAGAGCGCTTACAGTTCAATCCGCTGAAGTGTAAAACTAAAAAATTCTCAAAAAATGAATCAAACTTACAACTGGAATTAAACACATACTCGTACAGTATCTAAAGCTTGGTAATGTATCCATAATAAAATTCAAAACTTGTAATGAACAATTTCGAAGTAGATTCTACAGTATTATATGATAAAATTGCTGTTGCATCCTTCAAAATAGTATACGTTTGAGTTAATATCCTGGCTTCGGCTCCTTCATTAATGTCATGAAAGCTCCTTGAGCATCGTTTGTAGGATAGCGTTTGCCATTATTTTAATTATCTTGCGATTTTTACATATACAGTATTTCCTCAATGACGTCAAATCAACGCCTCATCATCTTAATTTTTTTACGGAGCAGGAAAAAGCATACGGTAAGCAGTTAAATAAATAAACATAAAGCTAAGGGGTGTCACTGCACATTTTAGTAAAACAGAGTGAGGGTGGGTCATGGTGGAGTGAGTTCAACATCTGCAACAAGACTGAGCATCAGCACACACTGCTATACAGTACAGTAGTTACAACGGTTACTAAAAAAAAAAATTAACCAAAAATGGGGTTGGATACTGATAGTATTTCCAATTATTCAACTAATTGTGGTTATTTGTCAATCCCCCAATTTTAAAAATGCGGATAATAAGGACGTTCATTTGATACAAAATAAATAGCTTATAAAAACCACACAGGAGGTCATACAATGGCCAAAGGCACTTCCGACAGAATAGGCGTTTTCACTCATAAAACCATTCAATCCCAATAATAATTTAATTGTGCAATTCGAAAACATTTGAGTAGTTTTTTTTACTAAAAAAAAATAGCAATTAAAGCAAAGAATCCTAAAACACTTGTAATTAAAACTTAAATTCAGTATGAGAATTAAATATAAAACTGTTCAATAAGATAAAACAAACTTGGGAATTAACAATTTAAAACTACGGTACAGCTTCAATCAAGAAAAGTTTGGAACAGACAAATAAAGTTATAAGAAAGCAACTGGTATTGAGGACTATAAAGTTATTAGGCTAAAACAAAAAACTGGCAAAATAATCTTAACAACTAAATATTAAAAAAAAGTTAAAATCAAGCAAAATCAGACAATTACAGTTTAAAACTAGCATTTCATGCTTAAAGCAGGAAAATAATTATTTTGTTTGTTAAAATTTGTAATATTATTATAGGACGACCAAGTTTGGTAACTAAAATAGGAAAATGGATGCTCAAATAAAGCCAAATGTAAAATGAGATGAAATTTAAATACATGGCATCCTTTTATACTTCCACTCCCTATCACTTCGTTATTCGATGTATAAAACGTGAGTGACGTGTAATATAGTATTTGTTTTGTATAGCAGGCATTTGTACGTGATATGCCAGTGCACATCTCGTAATGGATCTTACTTGACTACCAATCACTTGACGCATATCAATGTGATGAGGAAAAACACAGGTGGACGTGCGCGCAGCCCAATAAATGCGGTCAGCTTCACATTTCGCATCCGAATCTCACTTTTAAGAATGCTCTATTGTAACTGACACTGGATAATGCATTTTTTATGCGTTGTCCAGAATTCATAATAGAAACGTGACAGGATTCTTTTACATTATACGTCAGCAAAATGTAACGTATTGGTGCAGCTATCACATAAACGTATTGCGCATCAGGTGCATTGCTTAAAAAGAAAACAATTTTTTAAAAATTGTTCAAAATGAATTGGAAAATAGCATTATAATAGAACTTCTATAACCGGTCATTGGTCACCCACATAAATGGGAAGTTCCGTTGGCAAAATAATTTGAAGCAGTTTTTAGCCTAACCTAACATTGTTAACCGCATAAATATGGCGCTTCAGTTTTGCCGTTGCTGTCTACTAATACCTTTGTACAAAATAAAAAAAAAACGCACGTCTTTGAATCTGATCAATGCGGATTAAGTTCCAATCAGGGTAATTTTGAGAAAATGCAAGGCCCGGTAAAACCCCAAACACCCAAACTCTTTTAAGACTGTTAAAGCGTCAAGTAACTTTTTAACGTACCGATATTATTTTATAAAAGATGCTCAAGTTCGTTTGCGTCACTTTAAATGCAAACTCTCCATTAATAAAAATCAATAACAATATTTCGGTTACATTTAAAATTTTAATCAAATTTAAAGTTAAACTGGTGCATCTCGGGGTCAATATACCGGAAAAAGTGGAGAAGACAACAGCTAACTGTCTCCAACAACTTGCATCTCAACTGGCACAGAGAAACATTGGCTGTCTAGCCTGTCTTACGAGTAACGCTCCCGTCGGCTTTTATGAGGCCAGCAGCAGCCGAGAGCCGACGGTTAAACGGTAAAACTCAACAACTGGCACTGTGTAAACCGGCCCTGTACGCAAAACCTTTCGGAAAGGTGGTTCATGATAAAGTAAGGACTGCTAGGGCCTCTTGTGGTAGTGAAAGGAAACCAGTGTTCCGTAAATTAATTCAAGCGTAAATTCAATTTCACGTAATCGATTTACTTATTTCATAAATTAAAATCAACAAAAATGACTTTCTGATTTTGTAATTTAATACATTTACATCCAATTACCGGGTGTCCGAGATGATACTATCCAGCTTCAACCTACACTGTACTATCAAAAACAAAACAAGCAAAGCTAAAATACTGCAGACCCTACGTGTAGAGTAAAAAAAAAATTTTGTCCTTAATTCAAAAAATATTTAAAAAGAAATGTAAAATTCAAAAAATGACATTTCCCATATACATGTATAAAATTTCTCAAGAAAAATTTTATTATGGATTTGATGAAATTTGGTAAAACCTTTTTTCAATAATTACAGTATTATAGGCCGAAGTTGGATAGTAACATCTTTCAGTGACACCAGGTATATTTTGCAAAGCTAGAAGCGGATCTTCATCTAAATTTACTGTATATAAAACGGTTAACGAACTCGAAAGCGCATAATTAAACATTATACCGGTAATAATATTATACAAATTCGTAAACAGTAACTACGAAAATCTGAGAACGGTGACCCCCCCCTCTTATATATAAATAATATATAAAATATATAAAATAATATATCATTTGGAATGGTGTATGTATAAAATTAAAAGTGGGCCTATTACACGTAGACCCTACTTTTATTTTACATCATTAACCCATTTATTAATATGTATTAAGGAAAGGAAATAATTATAATGATTCACTCACATTAATATTTATTTGCGTTTTCCAGGCCCTCGAACCTTATTCGGATTTCCTTTAATTACTCTGCCACATTTATTTACACGTAGTTGTGCTGCACGACTGTAGACATCATTTAAAGCAAAAGGAGATATTTCTAATAACCAAAACCACCCATTAAATCATTTTACTTTACCTAATCAATTATTAATAATATTATATTACCAGCGGCGTAATCAGGATTTAAAGCATCTGTTTTAGCTGTTGCTTTATATGACAACCGATTTTGAGGAACAGGCTGATCTGCGCATAAAATGGGATCAGTCGAGTGTTTTCCTCCTTTTGGAGTTGGCAACGAAAACTGTTAAATAAAAAATATAAATTATAAAATTTAATTGCAGTACTTTTATTTATTACTGACCTTCATTCCCCTGATGTTTATTCCTCTACGAAAATTAATGTTTAAGGAAACTTCACCGTCTTCATTCACTTTAACTTGAACCCTTTTTAAAGTTGGGTTACCGCAGTGTGGGCAAAACTTCGAAACCATATTTGAGGTCGTTCTTTAAAAATTTAACTAAATTAATAAGAGCTCATTAAAAAAAATTAAATATAAATGTATACTTTAAACATCCGTAGCATCGTAAAATAAATGTCTTAGCAGTTTTAATTAACTTTCCATCCACTGCTAATACGTTTAAACCCATTTGAAGTAAAACATTCTGCGAAGAAAATAAAAACATTTAATTCGAAATCATATTAATAAAAATAATTAATACCTCACCTGCATTGCAAAATCAGCTGTAATACACCCTACTTCTATCGCTTTCTCAGGAACTGTTACTAAACCCAAGTCCTTAATGACCTCGTCTAAATTATCAGGAGTTACCCAACTCGATTCGTCTTCCTCATCATCGTCATAATCTTCAACTATTGAATTATCATCCAAATTGTCCGACTCGTTAGATTCTTCAATTTCTGTAGTTTCCCACTATAAAAAATTTATCTTTAAAAATGTGAGTTACATAAAGCTTAATTAATATTACGTACTTTAGAGGAAGGAATATAAAACCCAGGAAGATGTTCAATTTTCCCTTCTTGATTAGGGTTGATTTTTATTTCTTTCTGTATTCAAACATTTTTTTTTTAAATTATTTATAATAATTATCAATTTGTAAAAGATTACCTGCGGTTCAGTTCTGATACAATCAGTTCCGATCGTTTCTTTATGAATCTGGTAGGTTAATGCCATCACTTTCAAATCTGTTGCAGATAAAGTAGGAAAGTCTCCAGTTTTCTTAGAAAAATCAGTGACTAGCAAACATAATTTTTCACTTAGTATTTCTCAGGCACAATTTTAAAATTTACAAATATTTTGTGCTGCCCGTGTACCTGCTTTAATACTTTCGGCATGTGGTACTTTCAGTACGAGTTCATAAGGCAAAACTTGCAGTCGTTCTTTCGTCTGCTTATCTTTAATTTCATCTACTACTTCTTTGACACTATAAATTTTGTGCCCAATTTCCTATAAACAATAAAATTAAAACAAAGTTGATATTAGAACGTCATAGGTTATCGTCCCACATGTGTTTATAAAATCCAGACACCGAAACTTTCTCAAGCCACTACTGTATTAAAACTTACGTGCAGCGGTTCGTTCTTAAGAAATGCAACTGCATCAACTATTAGATGATTAACGTATGGATTCATGACTAATTAAAATAAAACTCTTGAATTTACAAGGAACTTAGGAAAATTATCAACACTTTTGGCCAAAACATGTGCGTTTCATCATGTGGCGCAAAATAATGTCCCTGGCGGTTCGAAAGATTATCAAGATGGTGGCGCTATCGTCGCACGTATACCATCTCGTCAAACAGCGTACCGGTAGTTATTTAGCGGTTAATTCAAATTACCGTAGGCCCCTATACTGTATTAGAAATTTTTAAAAGCCCATCGTGGTTCAATAGCATAATATTATACGAGACGTTATAGATTACATAAAAAAATAATTATTTTTTATTGTAAATCAAATGTTGGAGATTCAATTGTATTTCTTGCCGATTGACCACAATCATTATCAATAATTAAACAGGCTAAATAGGCTCAGCTTGTTGCAACAATGTAGCCTACATGCAATCTTTTTTCAAATACACGTCCATAATTATTGTCACAATGAAGACATTTCGAAACTTAATCAGAAGAATATTTAATTTGGTATGTCAGTAGAAGTGATTACATGTAATTTAATATGAAGTGCACGTAAACAACCAAATTCTTTTAGAAATCAATATATATACTATATAACACGATATATACAAATATAGACCGGATTTGTTTCCATTAGATCATTTCATATTCAACACGGAAATCTTAATCGTTGAATTGGATTTTCATTTACAATTGAAATAAAATCATTTAATTATATGGTTGCTTATTGTAAAATTTCATTTTTAACGAAAGAAAAAATAGGATAAATATTAGGAAAGTAAGCAAACTCATTAATTATAATTATAATCTGAAAGAAAAAAAAAGGTAAACACCTTTATATAATGATACTCTTAAATAAAATCAACGTAAGTCATAATAAAATTCAATGAAAAAACAAATCAAGCGCTTGCAACAACTCAATTACCAAATAATTATTAATATTTTTTTTTATAAATCTGCGCAATTTCAACTAAAAATACTATTGCTCGATGATAATTATTCCTGAGCAAAGCCTTCTGTTTCTTCAATAGCAAAAGTTAATTTCTCCACTAATTGCTCGTAACTTTTGTACGGAGGTAAATCTAAGCGATTAAAACAAGTGTGGCTACGTGGTAACCATGTATCTTTACCAACTTTTTCAATACAAAATCGTTGTGGCCCGCTGCTTCCTATAATTAAAATAAAATGTTTAAAAATTTAAGTTATATAAATATAAATATCCATAATACGAAACAAATGCAAACCCATAAGTTCTGCAAATCCTCCAACCGGAACATGACAAGTTCCTGTCACAAATTGTAACAAACGCGATCGTTTTTCATTATCAGTTTCTTTTACAAACTAAAACGCAAAATTATAAGTAAAAAGTACTTAAACAACCACAACTTGATGAATATTAACCTGCCAAAACCACTGAATTTGCTTGCTAGTTCTAGCATAATGCCGATAAATTGTATTTCGTTGCCAATCATTGATATCAATTTCTTGCATTCCGCACAACATCAGCTGATACAAACCAAAGAAACAAGCTTAATAAAGAGTTAAAAATTAAAAGCTGTCCATTATTTACCTCAAGTTCTCTTTCATCAAAATATTTAAGCCACTCCAAAGGTACTACTTGATTAAAACCGTCTAAGAACGCTTTGGTTTGTTCTTCAACACCTCTTGAAAATCGCCATTGAGTCATCAGCCTAAATAATTTCGATCGTAAAAAACAATTTATATTATAAAAAAAAAAGAAATTGTACGTGATATATTCCTCTTTATTTTCAGTCACAACTTTAATTTCGCTACCACCCGGTTTCAATTCATGAGAGGTAATTTGTCCTAATACTTCAAAATCAACATTAAAATACAATTCCAATCCGCATTCTTCAATATCATTCTTTCTACATCAAACACGTAAACATTTCAAGCATTGTTAAAATGATGCCAAACAATTAAATATTTACTCTATCCACAGCAATGAATTATAAAATTCGGGATCAATGGATTCAATATCTTTAATAGTGAGTTTTTTGTTGAGCATTCTTTTATAAAAAGGCAAAGTAAATCCACTGTATATAAATTTTCCGTGATATAAAGCCTGTGAAAACATAAATAGTTAAAAAAAACATATTGCATTAAAACATTTTCATCTTTCACGAATACCATTGCTATAAATCTGCCAATAAATCGGAAATAATCCAGATGATCAGGATTAACAGATGATGCTGGATTTATTTGCAAGCTGTAATTGCATTTATTCGCGTACTCAAACAAACAATACATTGGATTTAATACTTCATGAGAAAGCAGAAAGAACCATTCTCTATTTCAAATACAGAAAATTTGAAATAATAACTTAAAAAAAACTTTAAAGCAACTCAATTGTCACCTTGCCACGCCACCATAATCTAAACCTTCTTCACCTCGGAATATAATATACAACCGTCTTCTCAATTCGTAAGGAGCAAGGCGCATTATCTAAACAAATATAATTCGATTTAAATTTCGCAATAGAAATGTAAGTTAAAATTTTTACCTGGGTAAACGAATCTTCGAAAAGAGTTTGTCTAGAAACGCTAATCTTGATATGGCTTGGTAGCGCGTTCGACTAAAAACAAAATAAGTCTGTAATTATTTCTAATATCAAACCAAATTCATTATTTTACATGACATAAATAGCGAAACTGTCCCAATTTCCACCTAAAACTTCTTTCGTACGCAATAGGCACACCGTATACGCCTTTTGGTCTATAATCCAAAAAAAAAAAAATATATAAAAAGTTATTCAAAATAATTACAAAGTAACGTTTTACCCTTTTCCATAGCCTGGCCTTGGATCTTGGAAAGTCGTGGTTTTAGTATTGTGATCAACAAAATATCTCACACCTTCTTGAGTTATTCTCATTTCCCAGCCTACATTTTAATAAAAACTCACAATTAAGTTAAATTTATCACCAGTATATTAGAATATCGTTTGAAACCTGGAGGAAGTGAATCTTCATTAATGTAACTAAAAGAAAAAAAAAGTTACTAAGTCACCATTGTTAGTAATAATAATTTTTATTCACCCCTGTGTTCTTGGATCTTCCCACTGGGTTGTTCGGTTTTTATGGTTAACAAAATAAACTCTGCCATTAGGTTCAATTCGTTTTTCTGTTTAATAAAGAATAATTTAATTATATTATTTCTCACAATTTTAAATAATATATTAAATGTACCCCAGCCCTCGGGTATAGGACCTAATGGGTCGTCCTCTTCTTGTTTTTGCGAATTACACATGTTTTGCTAAATAATTTTTCGTAGTTGTAAATAATGTTCCTTCAAAGATATTCATACGCCGCAAACCTGTAAATATAAAAACCTCTGCTGACATTGTTTCATTGCTTGTGGTCTATCCGACTGCCATTGCTGAAAGTGCCGAATTGTTTCTGTGTTTGGCCTTTGCCAAGTGGTAGTCCTAGTGTTGTGATCTACATAATAAACTCTACCTCGAGGATCAACTCTCCTTTCCCAACTAAATAAAAAATAAAATAAAAACAGTTATAAATAAATAGTATTCAAATCAAAACTAACCCTTCTGGAAGTGGTTGTGGACGTTCCCATTGCGTAGTTCGAGTGCTATGATCAACGTAATAAGCTCGTCCAAAGTTATCATATCTTTTATCCCAACTAAATTCATTTAAGTTTTAGAAAACAGTCGTCATAAAATAGAATATTGGTTACCCCTGTGGTAATGGAGATTCTTGTCCAGAACTTTCCACCACTGCAGACCCTTGGTTAGGGGGAGGTGAAGCAGCACCATAGTCATCTGCAGGAGGTGCTCTTGAATTTATGCTACTTTCCGAGGTTCTAGAACTATTTAACACAGAATTTACACTTGCAGCTCTTAACGAAGACGTTGCCCCTTCAGGAGATAAAACTGTTCCGTTAGTTGCTTCTATTTTGACTGAATTACTGGGACTGCTGATAACTGCAATAAAAATTCCCAAGTAATAAAATATCCTGAAACTCAAAACAAAACAAAAAAAAAATTACCAGAAGGTGAAGGTGGAGGTGTATGTGGTACTGCTGGTATGTTTATCGAGCGCCTATCAGGTTTTGGTTGGTTGTGATTTTTATCCATGCCATTAACTACTGGTTTAATTCGTGGTCTAACTCCTTGGTGAGAACTTCCAACGCTTGAAGATGGTCCTCCATGACTGCTGGATGAATTATCACTATTACTACTGCTCGAACTTGTTCTTTGATCTGATTGCTCAGCTGATGAAATGTTTCCATTTGTTTTAGAAAAGTGTGTGGAGTTACTCGTTGAAAGTTCTAATAAAAAATAATTAGTTTTACATTATTTAAATCATAAAAGAAGAAGTTGAATAACTTACTGTTAGCTGTTTGAGCTAAGAGAGGATATTTACGCATATCAACTTTTATACCATCCAAAATTATGGTTAACTCTCCTACTATATGTCGTCCACTTGTTTTGCTTTCACCGGTCATTTCTAAAACCAAAGGCAACAATTCAACTAAACAAAAACAAAACCAATTAGACATTGCACTCTCCAAATAAATCGATGAAATAGGTAATTACATTTCCCATTATGAATACTTAATTTACTGTACAAATCAACACTTTCCTGGCCAATCAAAACATCTTTTTTCAATGAACTATGTCCAAAAACTTTAAAATTAAGTTTCGAGTAAGGAGTGACAAGCCTAAAAACAAAAACGCCAACATTTAATTTTAGAAAACATTCAAGTTTATCTCAAAAGGAGTATTATAATTATACACTGTGAACTGTTCGTCCCATTTCGGTGTGTAAGTGCTCTTTAAAAAAACCGTTTTTCTTGGTGATTTGCTATCTACACTCAACTCTACATAAGGATCAGGTTTGAATATCCCACCGGTAGAATTCAGCTTTGCAGAATCAACTAATCAAAAATATTAAAAATACTTTAACTGTCACGATAATCATACAATAATAGAATACTTACTTAAAATATTTAATTGATAAAATGATGGGGCATTAGATATATCTGACTCAGACATTCTTCTTCAGTGAGGCACTTTAAGCTAAAAAAAAAAAATTAACTTAAAATTAAACTATATGCGATGGTTAATATGTATGCAATATTTAAAATTTAGAATAATTCAATAATAATTATGTAATGTGGTCGGACAAGTCTCGATCATATAAATGTACTCGCACGGCTCGCCCCAAGGCAACCACTAATCAGTCATCTGTTAACTTTGTCACAATATTAACCATAGACCAACAAATACGGTACATGAACTTTCAAATAGAGAATAAATAATCATAAACAAACCTCAATGTGATTATTTGAACGAAAACAATCTCATGAAATGGCAGTTGTAGATGCCCGCAATCTTCGTCGCATGTTTAAAAAAGCAATTCGGCTTTAGATTTTCCTTCTTCCTCCTCTTCGTTTTACTACTATCAACTTAATAAGCTTTATTACCTGCAAATAGTTAAAATCAGATTTCGTCATAAAGATAATTTTGATAAGCATACAAATAAGATATTAAAAATTGTGATAAAACAAAACAAGGTAAAGTAAATATTCGATTTGTCGATAAATTTTAGATTAAATCTTTATTTGTAACTACTTAATAATTAATTTTTTTGTACAATCTCTTCACTAGAATCAAGCAAAGGTTAATTAAAAACTATCGCTTATTAAGATGAATAAAATTAATAATTCTTAATACCGGGTAGTTCTAAAAACAAACTAAATAGCTTAGCCTACTAAATAACTTATACAAATCAAAAATAATTGCTTTTAGAAGTGCTAATATAAAAAAATTGAAAACCTTATTGAGCTACAATTACTATTGTGCATATTTTACTCATCGTTTGATTATTTATTGTCAAAGAATAATTAAATAAAAAACTTTCAAACTCTTTAAATTATGAAAAGTGCTGAATTTATAAAAATCTATCGCCCCAAATTTAAAATGCAAATTTTAGGCACTCTTTTATTACGATAACTACATGTAAATACTGTACCATATTTTTGAAGTTATGAACAATATAATATACAGTAGTCTATTCATAACGAATTTAATAACGCATGTTTCTTTAAAATTATTAATGACTATTGCATTTTTGTTATTATAATGGAGACCATAAAAGATTGAAACGCACCCGTTGGACATAAAGATTATGCAATTTCTTTAGTAACTTCAAACGTGTGTTATTTAAGAACATGTAATCTTCCAAACACAATACTATTTTTTGCAACATCTCATCCGTTACGCTTAACCTTTTGCATTCGCTAGCCACCTAAAAGATTGAAATAGCGTGACAAATTTACTCAACTTTTAAAGTACAACTTCCCATTTCACGAAATTGTAGCCTATCTTCCTAGTTTAAATGTTTTCCTCAAACGAAAAAAAATCACCGTTTTGTATTTAAATTTATTCAAAATTAAACTTTAAATATTGTCTGAAGGGTTAAAATAATTTGCGTCAGAGATGACGCTATTCATTAAATCTTTTTATTGAGCCTCTCCAAAAATTTCTCGATTGTTTATTGTTATGAAAGATAGATCATGATTGCCTGATTTTGGCAATGATTCCGTTCGCTTTAATACTTAAAAATCACGGACCTAATTAATTTTAAACAATAAACGCGTGTCCAACCTACTGTTTGTTCCAAATGTCAGTGTGTTCACCGAAACTTTTTGTAAAAAAAAAATATATAATATATCAGGTGGCAAGGTCGTCAAGTTTCACAGGTTCAAATGTATTTGATTGGACATTTTCAGCGCCTGTTCAATTCGAGAGATTTAATAAAATTAATTTTTTATAAATTTACAAATAAACTGAGTTTAATTTTCGGACATGTACATGCAAAAACTCTAAACCAATTTTGTGGTGTTTGGAAAATTGCAACTCGCATTTATCTTATCGGAAAAACGTAACTTACTCGAAACAACAAATAATTGAGGAAAAACATGGTTTTCTCATATGACGCGCGAATGTCACATGACGGAGTGACATTTGCACAAAAGGCTTTTACGATTTAATAAAATGCATTATGAAAATGTCTAAACCAAACATGCACGACCACGACTGTAATAATTTCAGATCAACGTATAATTAACCATGAATTAACTATAAATTCATGTCAACGGTAATGTTAAGTTCTTAAGGTGTGCAAAATAAAACATATCCGCATCCAAATCTAACAACTTCAGCAACACTCAAAAACTATATTAGTTGAATCCTAATGCGATATTAATTACAAGATTCACTTTTGCAAATCAAATATAATGAGGTCACACATTTAACTCGACGTTGAAATTACGAGGACGACATAATATTATAAAACTGGACGATTCGGTTGTTGGGGGTCGAAGGAAGAGAGGATTAGGCAAGGGAGCAAAATCAAAACGCGACTGCTTTCCTCCAAAACACAATCCCCGTTTAGTACATATCTCAATGTTAGCAATTTTAACCATAATCGTTCACTATTTTAAACAATTAACAATTATAATACCTGTGAATAATCTTCATAAAGTTCGTTGATATTAAATGATGAACCAATTTCGCCAGACACAACAAATTCGGTAGCCTCAAATATTCACTACACAATTTCTTAATCTGACAGTGTTACCAGACAGAACTAAAAGCTATAAAATAAATTTAAAATATAATTTACATTTTAAAAAATTACATATACAAATTATTTTATTTAATTTTATATTATTTAGTGTTTTTTTGTTATTAATTATAAATAACTAAGTAATTGTTTAAAATGCAGTTGTATAATTATTATTATCTGGCATCCTCAGATGACGTCACATTCCTAAAACTCCAATTTTGAGGTTCTACGGTTACAGAGTTGCCATCGTTTTGCTTATTTTTTTTTAAGTAATTATTTATTCATTAGTGTTTTCATAATTAATTATAAAATAAAAATGAATACCGATATTACGCCGTCGTATTTTAACACCAAAATGACTAATAAGTCTTCAACATTGTGGATGGGAGACGTAAGTATACACACGTGTTTATGTTTATTGTTTTGTTCAATAAATCTACGGTAGATTTTTTTTATTTAATAACATTTTAATATTTGTGTATTATTGAAGTTGGAACCGTACATGGACGAAACTTTTATCAAGCAGTCGTTTAATACAATGGGAGAAAATGTGGTTTATGTGAAAGTTATGCGGAACAGGTATACTGGGTGAGTGAGGGTTTGGAGATACTGTGCTTAAATAAGAATTAATCGTACTCCTGGTTTTCTATGTAGACAACCGTTTGGTTATGGTTTTGTAGAGTTTGAAAGTGAAGAAGTAGCATTGCGCGTATTACATCGAGTAAATGGCAAACTTGTACCTGGAAGTTCACCGGTATTAATTTAATCTCCGTAGAATCCTAAGCAATTGAATTTTAATGCATGAATTTTTTATTTTTTTTTTAAATGAAGCCTAAACGATACAAATTAAATCACGCTAATCATGGAAATCCAATGAATAAAGAATTTTCTTTATTTGTGGGCGACTTAACTCCCGAAGTTGATGATTTGGGATTATATAAAGCATTTTCATCTTGGTATCCTTCATGTCGAGTGGCAAGAGGTAAAGTAGGCCTAAATCAAATGATCTGCTTTATTTGAACGATAATAATTTGTGTTTATTCTTTTATCTTTAGTGGTTTTGGATGCAACCGGTCGTAGTAGGGGTTACGGTTTCGTAAGGTTTGCTGAAGAATATGAACAACAACAAGCTCTAATTCATATGCAAAACTATTCAGGTCTTGGGGGAAAACCTATCAGAGTTAGCTTAGCTACCCCAAAAAGGTTAGTTTTATTATTTTTTTTTTATTGTATTTTAAAATACGGTACATGTATATACTTAGCCGAGCAACTACAACTGGTACTGCTACGGGAACTACAACTACTCCTACAACAACAACAGCTGTGGATTATAGCCAATATTATCAGGGTTATGAACAATATCAAAATTATTATCAAAATTGGAGTGATTACTCTCAGTATTATGGCTACAATTATGCGGCATATGCACAAACAGATCCGCAGTTACAAGTATGTATTTTTGTTAAATCTCATTTAAACAAAATAATTATAACACTAAATGGTATATAGGTTGGCCAGACACCAGAAGTTCCCGTTGAAACTCCTGAAAATAATCTTGAAGGTTTGTGTACAGTGTTTGTTTATAAATGCATGTATATTTTGAAATTCTGTATTAACATTTCCTTATTTCATTCAGAACACGATATTCCATTAGACATTGAACAAGGCAATGCTGAATATGCCGAAAATTGTGAAGTAAGATCATAGATTAAAATTAATATATTTCTCAGTTGTACAATTTTGATTTGTTACAGGAAGTATTTGATGCTATTGAAGCTTCTAGGTGGTTACCCCCAGAAATGTACGAGTGCGCGAGTGTTGAAGTTCAATGATATATTAAATTTTATCGGACGTATAATTCAAATATTTAATCAAATTTATTTTCGGATATTGTCATCCTACATGCAAAAACATTTTGCCGTTTGAATTAATTTGCAAAAAAAATTGTATATAAAACCAACGTTTTTAATATTTTGGCCCTATTGTTTCATTCCGTCATTGGTTCATCATTAATTTCTTCTTCCAAAATTCTTGGCCCGTACAAAAGTACGTAAGCGCAATGCCAATCGCCCCCACCAGACAATTTCAGTATATCTTCCGATGTTACAGGATTCATTTTGTCATCGTCACACTGTAGCCAAGTATCTATCGAAGATAATGTGTAAGATTTTAAAGAAATATAGAATATGTTTTTCCCTTACCATCTTTATATTTAATCCACCCTACGTAATGACCGCTAGAACTAGAACGTCCTTTATGAGTAAGAACTGCTTGCAATTCATAATAGCCGCTGTTATTTGAACCTATGTCTAGATAAATTTAAAAAATATGATGTTAATTAAAGTGTTTTAGGCAATCATAAAAAGGCACTTGCCATCGTCAAAACTAAATGCTATTTTTTTAGTGTTTTTCTTCGCCTGATCCTTCTTTTGATTTCTATCTTTATTAGTAACCTAATGGGTATTTATTAGAATTTTGTTTATTAAAGATTAAATTTTTATTTGTTGCCTAACCTGTTGCGACTCTAGAAGAAGATCTTCGACTACTTTAAATCGTGACCTCATTGGAATTAGTTTCTTTTGCAGCTCTGGTGAACATAGGTCAAACACATCCAAATTAAGTGGAAATTTTACTTCCTACAAAACGTAATCTAATTAATTAAAAGATATCTTTATTTTATTTGATTCAATAATTTTTAACCTTTAGAATTTTGGCATTGATGGACTCTTTTTCTTTATAATAAAAGCGCACAAATTGAATAGTCAAGTACGCAGGAAGTCGGCTAAGTTTAGACTAAAAAAAAATGTTAAATTATGTTAAAATTTAAAAGATCTATTTAAGTTTTGTTTTTGTAATTACCGTTTTCGTATATTGAGCATCCCTATTAAATGTAGGCGATAGTTTCGTTATAGTTTCTTGCATACGCTATTAAAATATTTCAACATTAATATATAACATATTTATACAATTTTTAAATATCAATTTACCGATTTAAGACCTGAATGCATATATTTAACATCTAAATTTTGCAAAACAAAAGTTAAATAATTTTCATAAATTAATTAATTAAATATAAAAAAAACCTTGAGATATAAAACAGCTTAATTGAAGAAAACGTTCTTCTAAATTGGACAATGGCTCTTCATCACTTTCATTGCATTTTAAGCTACGAAATTAATTTAAGACTTAACGTAAAACGCTTTTTTTTTTAAATAATTTATCCAAAACAATAAAAAAAAAGGATACGTGACATCTAAAACCCCACCAAAATATTGGTCAATAAAACTGCTTATGCCACTTTGAGCAACAGCCGATTTAGAATCATCGTTACCCACTCGTGGCAGTTTTTGTTGAAGCATGCGAACCATTTCAGCCCAACATTCATTCGCGTCCTTTCAAAAATTACAAATTAGTTTGCTTTCATAATAATCACTCAAATAAATAACGTCTAACCTGTTGAACAAATCCTGCGTGTTCAGATTTTTCAGCAAACCTCGGAACTGCTAGATGCAAAACCTGTACTAATATGAGTGGGGGAATAGCCTCTGATGTGTTATCCATAGTATTATATAAATCTCGCAAGGCAGCTACAACTGACTGAGAAGGCACCATCGCCCCACCCACTGTGTAATTTCCTTGATACCTAAAAAGAATGTTAATTAAACATATAACGTATAAACATTAAAATTTTTATGCAGTACTTTTTCAAAGATTCCCGCAATTCTGGCACTGTTCGGAGACACTGAACAGTAGCATTCATGTAACAAGTATTTCCAAGATTATTTAATCCAGCCGGCAAGTTCAACTGTCATTTTAAATAACATAATATTAAGCATACAAAAACTATTCTAAAAAGGATTAAAACCTCATACAGTAGAGGCAAGTTGGGTCTCAGATAAATCTTCCATGAAAACGGTTTTTTGAATAGGCTCTTTAGGTAAATCTTCCTCTTTACTGCCCATCATTAAAATCATGGCTCCCTGTCAATAAGAACAAATTCAATAAAGATGTTTTCACTCTAAAAAAATGAGTTTTTAATGTTACATTTGTCAAGGTAATGTTTCCCCATTCATCGTCCTAAAAGCAAGGAAAAATAATAGCAAATGAATTCTTAAGTAATAGGTTTTTTTTAAATAAAAGGAGTGAAATAATACCTTGAGCGTAGCTCCTTTTAACATAACTTTTTGCCGGTCCGGGTGTACTCCCGTTAAAGCAAACAGCTGGGCTTTAAATAATATAGGAGTTTCGTCCGTATTAACTTCCACATCTTTAAAAAGCTCCTTTCCCCACTTAATTTTTACTACAAAGTTCATGTTAAAACATTATCAATTATCATGTGTCATTCTGGGAAATTGGCTTCTACACAATCCATGACAAAATTACAATTATCAATTTATTTAAATTGTTTTTGGTAAACAATTACAACAAAGTACACAAACAATTGACAAGTTAAAAATCCTTAAATATCAAAATTAATTAAAATTTTTACCTTTGAAGATAGGCATGACTTGCAAACCGCTGAGAAATTTGAGAAAAGTCAAAATGAGTGCTTTACAGCATAAAAACAAAATGGTAAATAAACATAATTACGGGAAAATAACGCACAAAATCCGCAAATTTGCCAAACTGCTATAAAATAAACAAAATAAAAAATATATTTAAGCAAATAATAATAATATTACAATTTTATAATTATTAAATTAAGCAAATCTTTATTAAAATATACAATTTTGCCAAAAATTAATGCATTTTAATAAAAATAACAATTGTTTGCGTTTTTTCTAAACTGTGCTGTAGCAGATGATGCTAATTTTAGCATCAATTTTAGAATTTGTCTTATTAAATTTAAACTAATTAACTTTAACCAGCTTTAACTCAACTTTAAAAATTAATATGCGTATTTTAACTTTAATTTAAAGTCTATTATTTTTTTAAAAAAATTAAAATAAACGTACGCTTACCTCATGGTTTACCTGTAATAATTTTGACCAATGATGGATGAGGGCAATCACATTGCGTATGGAGGAATTTTTATTTTGTTAAAAGCAGTGTAAGAAGTTGATGATGGTAAATTATTTGCTTAAATTAAATCACACAAGTTTAATTCGAGTGTTTTCGGTGACAAACTAAATGCTCGGACCAACGCAAAGGAATAAATTGATTTGTTAAAGCCGTAAGATTACAAGGTAAGTCCGCTTCATTAATGTTTATTGAGAAATTAAGAATGTACCTACAGTACAGTAGTTGAGTAATGTTTGTAAGCAGGTGAGTGAAAGAACCAAAGAAAAAGCTTTTGTTATGAGTTTTTGTCGGAAAGGAGAATAAATTCTTGTTGTAAACACGAGGATGGTGCCGCCGTCGCAATTTACTACGAATTTTCCTTCATTAGTCAATTTTTATCCAAAGTAATTTAACCCCGAATTAATCTTCCACGAAAAAATGTTTTTGAGACAAATAAATGTCACTTAAATTTTTTTATATTAATTTTTATAAAAATTAAACGATAAATTTATTTGTCTATAACTTAATATGGTAATCACGCAGTTAAATGTGATGAAATTTTTCTTTTATACGATACATGTCGGTTTACCTCAATCTTGGTCGTTTTAAGTTTGCGGCCTCAAAATTCAAAAGAAAAAACGTGAATTTTTAATACCGTGCTTTTTTTATTTTTATTTTAAAAAAAGTGGTTTTATCTAAAACGCAAATGCGGTGAACAATTCTAGATAAATTGTAATAAATTTATTATTATTATTTTTTTTTTCTTCATTCCATGGAGTAATCGCCATTACCTTGTAATGTTAGTCTTAAAAGGATCATGTTTTCTCACAATAATTTATTATGATGAAAAGTATGTCATGTAAATACGAACAAAACAACGTTTAGTTAATTTTTCTTCCAACCTATTTCACCACTCTTTTTTTTTTTTTTTTGATGGGATTACCTCATCTACTCTCATCACGCGTCACTCTTCCACTCACCGAAACAATTCAATCCTCATTCAATTGACTTGAACAAGTTTTGTTCTTTCAAATTACCCTGCTAACTTCGATTCACAACATAATTTTTATGAATTAACTAGGGTGTTTTTTTTTAAATGGCTCATAGCACAGTAGAAAAATGTTGGGGGCAAAAAATAATAATCAAAAAAAAATATATAAATAAAATAAAACATAGTAGAAAAGTACGAAAATCTTGCAAATTCTTAAAAGTCATAAGTTTAATTAAAATTTGGAAAAAATAAGTCGCGAAACTCTATAAAAGAAAACATAAAAAAACTCAGGAAAAAAAAATAAATAACAAAAGCATGAAAAATGCAAAAAAATAAATAAAAGCAATTACGTGTATTTATTGGTGTTAATTATAATGAAAGACAGTTTTTTTTTTATTTACATGAATTGTGATAAAAATGAACGAGGTGCTTTTGTGTCGAGGAATGGGCCGTTGACTCGTGTCTAATGCGATTTGACTCGCGTACTCAAACAAGCCCTAATGTTTATGTTCGAAATGAGTCATTGCACTTGCTAAAATAATAACCAGAATATTAACGTAAAAGTGCATTGAAAGAACGCGTGTCAAATCGCGTTTGACAACACCGACCAATTGTCGTGTCATTTATTTGCACATTTATCTCCGTCTGTCTCTCGCTCTCTCTCACCTCCTACACACTTATTTTCCAGTTACAGATGTCTCGCGCCTTCGTATACACACGGCAAATCTATCACTAGCATTTTATTGATTACAATCACTAGAAAAAAAATTCGGTGAAATCGTTGGACACAATTAGGATTTATTTTAACGTCCACAATACGTCGAAACATGCACTTATAAAAAATCATGCACTTCTCGACACTAGTTGTGCGATGCTCCCAGGAAAATGAATCTGGCGCATTTGGACCTTTTTTTTGCGATTAATTTTAAGTCATTAGTATAAGTCACCTAATCTCGCCCAAGAAATCCGGCGGAGACTTCAGATTTCTTGTTTTACAGAAGTAGAACAGTAACGTAACGTATTTAATTTTAGTTTTATACGAAAAAAAGATTCAAATAAAGGTTTAAAGAATAAAGGGGAGAATTGATGGGCGTGTGCTTGTGTCTCGGTGTTCGTCATTTCAAACTGGCTTTAAGTTTTGATTATTCTATAAAAGTCATTCGAATTAAATTTTGCGAGTAGAAATTTCATTTCGTTAATGTGGTAACCAAAGTTTTAATCAAGATGTCTTGTGACACGAAATATCAGTGTCCAGCTGAAAGATTTGTTAAATTTATTTTTAGTTTTTTTAATATTATAATTGCCGGTATCGCGTGTAGAATAGCCTGTTGATTGGTAATTGCCAAGCTTCACCCTTTTGCCAACGAATAAAGTTGAGGAATTAATTCAAATCGCGTGTGTATATTATTACGAAGATCAAACGGTTGATTGATGGGAGTGTAACTTCGTTTCCTTGAATGAATATTGTTGGAAAAAAATATTTTCTTTAATTTATGTTGAAACTTGTGGACCGGAAATATTTAACATCGGAAATATACTTTTTTGAATTCTATAGCTTAAAACGAGCGTTAGAAGATCACATTTTCTTTTATGAAAATGTTTTCGGCTGAAGAATGAGAGAAAGAAAACCTGTTTTCTTCCCTCTTGTGCGATTTTTCGGCAAACGGAAGTCAAAATATGTGAAATATTTTTCCATTTAATTGGCTGAATTATAGTTATCTAATTATTAAGCTACAAGTTTTGCTTGCTTGATACTAGTTATTAATATTTTTTAATGAAATAAATAGTCAATTAAGGCTATTAAAGCAGTAATTATTAAAACATTTACAATAAATTAATCTCAACACAGATACAGGTTTCATTCGTTGCCGGCACATAATCTCGTTTTATCTTTATAATTATTTTGTTATGCTAATAGTTTGACAAAATCGAGATTTCTAAGATGCGGGGGGGGGGGGGGCGTGGAGCAGATAACTTTAAATCAAGATTTACTTGTTTAATCTAAATTTTGAAATCTCCAGGAAAAGAAAAAATTCACTGCCGGGTGCTGTATATTTTTTCAATTGAACATTTTATAGATTTCTCGATGTTTTCTTAATCGCAACACAACTGTTAAAAAAAATTATTTCATGTTTTAGTCGCATGCTTTAAACTTGGGATTCTAGTTTCAAGTTTGAGTTGCCGATATTTTGTTAAAACTTTCTCAACCAGTTTCCAGCATTATTTTTGAGCTCTGAACGACTTTTCAGTTAGCGCAGGGAGCTTTGGCCGATATTTACAAATTCTGCAAGTTTTCAGCAACAGATTTCTCAAGAAAGAGGGTTGCGTAATATCTCGGGTCCTAAAAATCGCATGTGTTAAAATGTATTTGAATGTCAATTCAGCAAGGTCTAGCTGCTAGCATTATATTTATAAGACGCGAGCACAACATTAGGTAAAATAATAGAAAGAAACTAAAAAGAGGACTACGTAGTGGTGAGTTCACCCAATCAACGTAAACTAGCCATAATCTGCAGTCTCTCAAACTTTCATCGAAAACTGTACCGGTATTTGAATTGAATTTATTACGACATTTTCTGTTTTCAAACTTGAGGCGCGCTACATTATTTTTTATTCTGGTTGCCTGTTAACTTTAATTTGCTAGTTGGTTTTTTTAAAGCCAAGGTACGAGCCAGGTTTTTTTTTAAATTTTAGCTAACCTGGCACAGTAGTCGCCTAATTTTATAAGCTATGTTTTGAGACTAATTTTGGAACCGATTAAAATGAATTAAAATAGATTTAAAAAAAAAAAAATAATAATACCGGTATTTTTATTTAATTATTTATTTTTGTTTTATTGCGAGTCAATGACTCAAAAACATTTATGCAATTAGAATTTTAATTTTCTGATTAGACACATTACGAACAGATTTCTATAACTAGACATTTTAATCAAGTTTTTAGAACTGTATGTTCAATCGCATTCAAATGTTGATTCTCAAAGCAATCGTCTGTGAGTGCGCAGTATCTCGATGGCCTTCAATTCGAGACCTCCAGTGAAAATGGGTGGTGTCGGTCTTACAGTAAAGGTCGGCTTTGGGAAATGCATTAAAATGGGAAATCGGAGAGACGTACATGTGTTTGAGGTGGTCTCGATACGAGAGTGGTCTTCAATAGGAGGTGGTTTTGCGTGGAATAGGCCTACCTATACAGTAGTTAAGTTTTTTGGTTACCAGTTCAAGTTTTAAATTTTTGTTTCGCTTAATTTTTCTTTAAAGTTTGTATTTTCTGGCATCGGTCGTGTTATTTCGATCGATTTATTGAACAACATTGGTAATTCAAATTTTTTAAAAATAATTGTCGGTTGCTGTTGGAAACAGGTGCTCACTCATTGGTTATGCCGTTACGATAATTCGTTGCGGATGAAACGAGACGAACCCAGCTAGTTGAAAGGTGACGTGACATTCGTCTTTAGGTAAACTTTCTCCGCGCTAGCGTTCAATGGGAGAAAATCGATAGTTTTTTTTTTTTTTTTGTGTATTTTGTTATTGAAATATTAGAAACGGGAATGCTGACTAGGAATTCACCAAAATTAGTTGTGTCAAGCGACGAAAAACAATTTTTAAAAAATGTATAATATTACTCTCACACTAAAGAAAAGTTAAGGGTTTTTTTATGAGGTATTTTAGCATAAACTTTATAGGTGAGAATATTTTGTTACGAATTAGTATCTGTACCAGGATCTATTAATGCATCTACTTGTAAATGCAGTAATAACTAACAATCTTTTGATTAAAATAATTTAGATCAATACACACTTCCTGTTTATTTAACGTTTCGATACTTTTTAGAAAATGTTAATGCTCCTACTGAGAAATTTTATCACTTTTTTTTTAAAAAAAGAAAAAAATTAAAATATGAATATTTTTCATTTCGAAATTAAAATTTTTTTAATGGTGAATGTTAAATTAAAACATGTGACCACTTTGTAGCAAAACATTTTGTCCAAAATTAAACCATTTTTACTTATCAATATTACATCCGCCACCGATTTGAAAGTGATAAAAATTGCGAGTCCTGCGCAATTAAGGAAATCGTAGCGTGGCAATTGATCAATTGACACTTTAGCTTCTATATTTTTAGATCATAATTATTATTAAAGATGAATGCCGACCATTACGGTAATAGCGCGTGAAATGCGCTAATGGAAAAATGCATTAAACAAAAAGCACTGTGAAAAGTTCACTAAATAATCTCGGCTAAACAACGTTTGGTTAATGTTAGTTTGGAATGGCGGTTTTGTGTAGTGAACTTCACATTATTGCATGACGCTGGCTGTAGTGTAATTTGCATGCAGTTAATTTTTATCGTTTGATCTTGTTTGCAATGACGCAATGCATGTGCATCTCCACATTTGATTATGTGAAAAATAAAATTTAATGTCCTATTGGTCAGGTCATTTTATTTCCCATTACACCATGAGCTGCTGATAGGAATCAAAAGGAAATAATGTTGTGAATTTGTTGATCAAGTCAATAAAAAAAAATTGAGGTTGTTTTTGGAATTAAATTAAGAGATGTGAGTGTACTCGACGAATCAGATAGCATCATTATTCCCAAACGTTCCGTTTTCTCGTGACTTTTGGCGGATTAGTGACAGCTCTCATTTAGGACATCTTGACCTCGCAACCGGTTATGACGAATTAACAATTCCGATGATAGGTTTTAATGAATTATTAATTTCGATTAAACTCAATTTTTCTGATTAATTATGAGTAAAAGTTCATCAACGCGGAATCGGCTTCAATTCGTCCTCGTTTGGTGGTCGCGCGAACTGTTTTTTTGTTTTGTTTAAATTTTTTTTTTTTTGTTGATCGAAATCAAAAACAAAGCAAAGATAAAGCAAATATTGGACAAATAACCTATTTTGTGATTCCCGTTTTGGTAAAGTTAAGACCGGTCTTACTACAGTATTTTCAATTTATCTAAAAATAGATAATATTTTGGGGGAAAATTTGCAATTATTCCGGTTCTAAAATAAAACGATTTTAACATAATTTAAAAGGTGTACAATAGAGGAAATTAGATAATCGACTATTTTCTTTAACTTAAAAGCTTTTTAATATATTTTTTTAAATGTTTTTATTATTTAGATTTAATGGTCATTTTTTTACCTGTTTATAATGTGACTACAAATATTTATTTATCACATACAGTCAAAAGATTTTATGAAACATTTCGTTAGTAGATAATTTTGCGCATGTACCGGTATTATGAAAGTATTTGTTTTATATTATTTTTTTTCTCTCCCCCTCTTTATATTCATAATAGTGTTTAGCTGATAAGGTTAAAAACAACAGAGATTAGGCCTATTACTGGTATTATTTTTTTTTCTCTTATTAATTATGAATGAGTACCGACAATTCTGAGAATAACATTTGAACCAATTGTCCTGTGTTTAATAAATTCCAAGTACCGATGCAAGTATGTTAATGATTGCTTATCAGCGCCTTCTAAAGTGTAGAATTTGCATCTATTTAATTCAGGTGTTTGTTTGTGTGACAAAGCACGAATACAATACAACAAGAGTTCACATTTGAATTGCAAAAATATTTTTAAACTTGTTTTCAGGAATATTGATTTAATTAAGAGAACGGTAAACTTTTTAGTTAATAGTGTCAATTATCATTTAAATTATAGCGGTAAGGATGACGGCAATAGCAGATAACGAGTGAAATAATTAATGAAGTATGTGGGGTGTGGAGAGAAGAAAATTATTTAAAAACTTGTTTCAATTTTTTTTTTTTGCGGTTATATAATATAAGTTAAGTTATATAACTTTAGTTTCTGAAACAGAAGGATTTGTCAAACAACGCTGATGGAGATGTAGTTTTCAATTTTGATTTCAATCGCAAAAATCGCGTTTCGGAATTTTGTGCACATTTTTCTTTAGTAGTTTTTTTTTTTAAATTATTATTATTGTTATTTACATCCGTGGTAGTGTCATCACCGGTGTTCGAAAACAACTTCAATTGCAACTGCGATTTTTGCGTTAAGAGTGTAAAAAAAAGCGTGAATTGTACGCTTAACTGACCAAGCGATTTACTCAACTCAACAATACAACTGAACTTCATATTTGCTCCAAACACTATATTAATAGTAACCTTTTAAGAAAGTGAAGGTAGATTTTTGTTTTTATTGTTAGTAGAATAATAGTAGTCGAGACGCTTGGTTTCAAATGTGGTCAGGTTATTTTTCTTTCTTTCTTTTTTTTTTTTTTTGAAAAAAAGAAATAAAGAAAAAATGACCTGAACATATTTGGAAGGGAGGTAGTGAATTAGCTTCTAAACTAGAGTCAGACTATCTTAAGCTAAAGCAATCGACGAGTTTTGATGTGTGAAAATGGTTGGATTGTATGACCAAGAAACGAAATTTTGTTGTTGTGTTTTTTATTCATACTCAGATTTTTTTTTAAATAAAAGCTGAATGTTAATTTTTCGTGTTGTTAAAACGTTTCAAGTGATACTATTCTTCCAAATAATTACTTATAATTCTATCAACATTTTTATAAAATGATTTGGATTATTTGCATGGGGTGAGTCAAAATTCATTTTGTTTTAGCATTAAATTTGCATCGGATATAATTTAAAATTTCTATTTAAATAAAATACATTACCGGTACCTTAAAGTTGAAATCCTTCTTTTTTTTTCAATGTACTCGTGTATGTATAAAAATGCGTTTTAGTGTATAACATATAACGTGTTTGGATCGTTGAACATAATATTTTAATTGGGATTAAATAAGCTTTATATTTATTACGTTTACATGGTCACTTTTGACATTAAACACAGTATTTTTATCTTCATAGTTATGTTTATTTTTATTGTTTATTTTGCGGATTATTTAGAGAAAATAACCTGCCAACTACCCGTAAAATTGAAAGTTTACAGTTTTACATTAGAATTTTTAATTAAAATTTTTTTATTTTCGAAATGGTGCGTTTTTTTTAGCATGATTATTTTTTTCGAAGTTGTAAATGTTAATTGAGTTAAATAAAATGCAAGAATGTATGGATTAAAGTTTTTGTATGGTATTAACGATTCAGTCAAAATAATAATTTATTTAGCATTTTATAAGAATGTATTTTGTTCATGGTTATTTTTAATTTTATTGATTTTTTTTTCTTTTTTGCGATATGCCGGTACTGAAAATATTATTAGGAAAAGTTTGCAGGAATTTTTTCCACAGAATCGTTTAAATTATTTATAAGATCGCTTGAATTACAGAATTTTGAGTGAAAAAAGTCTCAATCTAGTTAAAACATTTATACTTAAAAAAAAGTTTTACTAACTTTAGAAGATTTTTTTAAAAAGGCGTAAAATGTTTAGATTTACTTTTCAAAGTTATATAGTATTATATTTTAGTATTTACGAGTATGTAGGCGACCGTTACCATATTTAAAATTTTTACTCACTCTGTATCAGTGTGTTTGGTGCGTAACTATGGCAAAACAATTATTATTCGAGGAGCAAGTCGTATCAAATTGTTTACTTTCTGATGATTAATGTTGGTCAATTTTTTTATTATTATTTTCAATGGGAAATTGTATAAAGATATGGTTGGAAAATAGTAATTACTCAAAGCGCAGTCTAGGAAATGGGATTGCTGTTACACTTTACTACATAGGAAGAAAAAATGATTTAAGATATTATTAATTTAATTTTTTAAGGTGGTTGCTAAAACTCTATGTACATGTATGGTAATTGTGGGCGCAAAAGAAAAATAAAATGAATGTAGACCCGCCTACTTCAACTTTTTTTTAATGAGAAATAATTGGGAAAAATATAGTCTATTTTTTTATTACGGTAATATCTACAATAAAGTTTTGAGGATTTTCCTTGCGATGATAGAAAATGAACTTTTTTTTTTTTATTCCTTTTTTTTAAAAAAAAGCTCTTGTTAGTGGTTAACCAGAAGAGTTACGTGTCTTTTACCACATCCCTTTAACGTGCACTCAACTAGAAATCCAAACGCTCCGCAATGATTATATTCGTGCACATTTTGACGAATATTTCACTTGATTTGATATTCATGGTGATTTTTAAACGATTAAAAAATTATTTTTGATATATTTATATGAAATTTATTTTTTTCCCCGCTCGTTAATATATGTTTTTTTCTAAAATGTTGTTGACTTTCTGTTTGTTAGAAGGGAGTAACACATAATTCCTAAAAAAAAAAAAAAAAAAGGAATTATTTTGGGGTTGTAAAACGTGATTGATGAGGTTAGCTTTTTTAATTAGCAAGTCTTCCCCAAGCGATCATGCATTAACGATTTTTTAACACGTGTGTGTTAATAACTTTTCATCTCGATCAATATTACAATAGGCAATAATAATAATGGAAAAAAGTTGTAAAATCAATTATTATTGTTGTTGCCAAAATAATTTTACGGACTTAAAAATTGTCTAAAAATATTACGAGTAGAGCCTAGATAGAATTTTTAAATGTAATGGTGTATTGGATTAACGTTTCAGTACAAAAGTGTTCAAATATATATTTTTTTTACAAGTTAAAAAAAGATACCGGGTACTGTAAAAGGGCTAACCGTTATTAGGTTTTCCACATTAGAACATTTTTTTCTTTTTTGAAATAAATTTTTTGTCTATAAAAATTGTGTTTATTTAATAAACGGGAAAGGGACATTTCACGGAATTGGTTAAGTATTTTTTTATGTTTCAATATTTTCTGGAAAATTCTATCTTTAATAGATAATGAACTTTTTGCAGTTAAATATTATTTAATTATTAAGCGAATAACAGGGAACCACAACCTGCTAATCAAATGTGAAAAACGATTTTAGATGCTGTAGGACTATATCTCAGAAAAAAAATCTTTATCGTATATAACTTCGAAGTGTCAACGGTAATTTGGAGGATCAAAACTTTTACTGATCAGAATGATAGGAAAAAGCAGCGTTAATGAGCGGGACATCGATTGATTGAAATTGATTAATCGAGAGGTTTAGAAACTACTGTATATAGACTGACTATGAAATGATAGACTGTAATGCTTGTCATGTTGGATGACCGATCAACATGAGATTGTGTCATTCATAAAGTTTATTGATGACAACCACAAATTTCAGCTATAATCTGTACACGCACTTTAGGTTAAGGGATTTTTTTTTCATGGAGCCACAATTCGTGTCGCAGCATTGTGCCATTTATCGATTGACACTCATTTTCTCAGAACTCTTTTTTTGTTGTTGTCATAAAGTTATCAATTATGTTGCTGACTTTGTTGGCAGGAAAGGTTAACTCGCAGCCAGTCTAATTTATAAGGAACGCCGGAGTTAATAAATCACCAGAAATAATTTTCTAATAAGAAATTTCTGTAATGTTTTTAGATTCTGACCAACTTTGAAGGAAGTAAATGGACAATTGCCCACCGATTCGAAGTAGTAGAATGCTGTAACAAGTGCTTCTTTTATTTTGAGAGATTTATCCGCAGCAAATTAAGTGAAGAACGGCACCCTGGATTATCCATATAGTTCATTTGGAGATATGAGAGAAGAGGAAATCGAAACCGCTATCAAAGTGAGTAAACGTCGAGTAATTAACTGTTAATCGGATATTATAAGCTGTTTTTATGCCGTGATTTCTTCATTATCAGGTTGTGATAGTGGGTAATGGAGCCGTTGGCAAATCCAGTATGATACAGAGATATTGCAGAGGCGTTTTTACCAAAGACTACAAAAAGACCATAGGAGTGGATTTCTTAGAAAGACAAATCGAGTAATTAGCGAAAGATTATACTGCTGACAAGGCATCCTAATTTTTTTTTTCTTCTTTCTTTTTCTCATCTGTAGATTAAACGGCGAAGAGGTGCGGCTAATGTTATGGGATACAGCCGGGCAGGAGGAATTTGACGCTATTACAAAAGCCTATTATCGAGGTAAAATATTCAGTCGAATTGAAATTGGCGGGGGGAGAGGGGAGAATAGCCGAAAATTATTGTATTTTATTTTCTATCGAATTTAGGAGCGCAAGCCTGTGTTCTTTCATTTTCAACGGTTGATAGAGCTTCCTTTCTAGCAATTGAATCTTGGAAGAAAAAAGTAAGAACGCCTTCATGCGTTTTGGAGAAATCGTTTAGTATAATTATTATTAACAATGTCACTTATTTTATTTACCAGGTTGAAGATGAATGTGGAGAAATTCCTATGGTTCTTGTACAGAATAAAATTGATTTAATAGATCAAGCCACCGTAACACCGTAAATATCGATGGAATATATTATTTATTTAATTTTCCCTCGAAATTTAATAATTTTTTTTTTATTTATTTTAGTGAGGAAGCCGAAAGTTTGGCCAAAAGAATGAGGTTAAGGTTTTATCGAACTTCTGTCAAGGAGGACCTCAATGTTAATGAAGGTGAGTCACTTAATTCATGTAATTTTACTGTTCCGTCTCGCTGATAATCTGGGTTGTTATTATTATAGTATTTAAATATTTATGTGAAAAATATTTGGCTCAAGTAAACAGCTACTTAGACAACAACGGATACGAACAGAAAACCGTCGCTCCAAGTATGATTTTTGAAGTGTTTTTGTTAAAATATTAATAACAATTGCATGAAATTGATTTTTTTCTCCACTGACTTATAGACATGTTTTCAACGCCAATTAGTTCCAATAGAAATAATAGCAAAAAAAGAAATAAACGACTAAGTGGAGGAACGATAACTCTAAGATCCAGCAAAAACAGAAGTCACAATAAAAAAATCATTTTTAAGACGTGTTCATTACTATGACAATCTTTGACTTTTTATCATTTTATTATTATTTTTTTTTATTTTATATAAATTTTACAAGGTTTTCGTATTATTTATCTCACTTCAATATTTGTGAATTTAAATCCCGAGTGTGAATATGTGATAGTTTGTAATGATGTCACGACACGTAAAATAACTAGATAATGAAGATGAAAATGCTTATTAGTAAACTGAAAATTAAATCAGTTTCACAATTATTAAGTGCGCTTATTGACACGAGTCTTTATTATTGCTCAGAAATACTTCAAAAGTGCAATTAGCTTGTCACCGGTCATCAAAACATTAATATGAATTGGATGCCTGGTCAATTTTAATACTAAAAGCAAAAATGTTAATTTCCTATGAATTTATTAAATATAATTTTTACAATATTATTACGCTGCAGCTATATTCATTATAATTATTATGTAAATAATTGATATTTGGATAAAAACGAACCCATTTTGACTCATTTTAGAGAAATTTTTAAATTTTAAAAGAAAGTGAAAAAATGTTGATTTTGCGTTTGCAACCTTTATTACACAGTATTTATTGTATATAGGTTGAAATACAAAACAAATAACAACAGATCAACAAATAATAATTATTAATCGTAAAATAAAATCTCTTATGCAACTAAAACAGTTTGTAAAGAAATATTTATAGATCTACAATATTTATACAGTGTTGTATATAAACAAAATTAAGGTCATGTAAATATTTGGAATAAAATCATTTTGTAGACTCAAAACTTGCAAATAATATTATGCGACCTATTACTGATTTAATATACTGTAATAATCTTTACAGTTTCGATCTATCGAGATTAGCAAATAACCATCAACTTGAGGAGGTGTTTAAAACATATTGAATAAAATCTTGTATCATTTGATCTACAGTAATTGAATAGAATTATTTTCGTAATGACTAGATAAAAATATCTACTGTACTTAAGTATGAAGTAATAAAATAAAATGTGAAAATAAAAATAAAAACAACAGCACTTGAATGTTAACAAGGCGATTATAACAAAATCATTACAGAATGGACGGTTTACGCCAAAATTACATTACCATAAATAAAAATTAAATAAAATAATAATTCATTTGCTATGTATAAGCCACGTTGCAAAACATCTTCTAAAATTTCTCATCAAATATTAAGCTCGAAATAAAAGATTACCAAAATATACCTTGTTACCACAGCCCTCACCTAATTCGGTTATGCATGTAATATATTAAACCCAAATATATCAAATTTTCAATAAAATATATATAATATATGGTAAACAACCAGTTTTCATTAAAATAAAATAGCTGCCAATGGTATGAACACGTATAGCCAACTGATATATCAAATCTAAAAAAAAAAAAATCAAAAACATTTTTCCAAAACGTTATTATGACGCATCAAATTAGTCCACATCTATAGCTTGAGTATGCTGTATGGTCCTCAAAAGACTTTCTAATCGTTTTCGGATTCTCTTCTGATCATCAGCTGCACATTCGATGATCGCACTCTGAAATTTCAAGTTGACAGATCCCATCGGATCAGGAAGACAGGCGTTGAGAAACGTCTCACAGAAATTTCTGGAAGAAGTCGCGTCAGTTCTCACTTTACAAACCATTTCATCGATATATTTTTCGACTCGTGATAGAGCTTCCAGCTGTCTCGGATTTCTCGGAGTAAGTACTTGGACTTCAACAGTTAAACATCTATTCATTAACCTTTCAGCGATGACTTGAATCTCTTCTCGCTCACCTACAATAATACCAGAACAGATTTCGTAATTTTCACATTTTACTAGCACTTACGTCATTTTATTATCGAGATAAATAATTTCTTACTTTCGCTGACATTTCCTAAATCTTTATTGCTGTGAATAGTCTCTAGTAACTCAATGAGACAGCTCTTTTCCTTCTCAAGGCCACTCGCTTCTTGCCTTAAAAGTTCCACTCGTTTTTCAATTTGATCCAACGCTTCGATAAGTCTATCCGCCGCATCTGCCATTTTATCGTTAAATTAAAACGAATAGATAGGGTACTTAACTGAAATTTGCTCTGGAGTTTGAAGAAATTTGAAACAAAAATCCAGAAGGAGATCATTCACTCCCAACACACGCTTCCATTGACAACAAGCGATTTGACTTCATTCCTAATGCGCATGCGCCGTTGTAGCAGCCTATAAATAGACAGGTTGAACGTTTGGTGTGTGTGCTGCTGCGTGTGTCATGTGATTTGGCAATGGAAACCGGTAGTTTATAAAAACTTTTTTTTGTTGTTGTCTGATCGCGGTGTAATAACTAATTAGTTAAAAGTCGGGTAAAAAGTTTGCAATCGCGAAATTGGTGTAAAGTCGCGAGAAATTCAATTTACAAGAACTGTGATTGACTCATCAAACGAACGACACAACAGAAGTTTGGCGCCAACTACTGCGTTTATGGTACGTACATAGGACGAGAAAAAAAAAATCACCACAAGTAAATTTAATGTACTTTGCATTGCTTTTTATTATAATATATTTTTGTTTTGATTTGTAGATTTACAAATGTGTATAATATTTTCATTGATAAAAGCAGTATATTAATTATTTTTCGTTAAAATGTAAGGGAATATTTACGAACTATACTGGTATAAATCACTTCACAACACAATTGAACACAATGTTAAAACACGGTTGGTTTGTTGGGTTTTTTTCAAGGAGTTATAATTAGCGTATACGGTAGTAACTTCCTTGATCAAATTCATATTCACAGTTGGATAAGTATTATTAATGCATAATTATATGCATTGCTCTCAGGTACCTAATTTATTCTTTAGATATGTTGAGCTGGAGTTGGAGCTGGTTGTACTTTATTTTTGTCTTTAGATACCAAGGCGAGTTGTTTTCTCGAATTGTTTACGAATTCCTATAGAAATTTTAGTATTGCATACATTTGCATTGCATTTAATTTACAATGTTAAAAACTACAGTATTTCTAATTGTGATACAATGACGTGCAAAAGCGAGAATGGCTGGTCATCGGTACAAATCACCCATGAATTCGAATGGCGTAATAATACAAATCAGGAAATATATTCTATATTTTCAGAATGATGGAATCTTTCGATCAATCATCATTCAAAACGATATTTGTATTACAGTATTTAATTTCATATGCCTTGTAATAATAATTATTTATGTTTCAGAAAAGTTGGTTGTTTTTTCCATGTTGACTTTGGTGCTTATTTGCTCCCGTCAAGAGGTTAGAGTAACAACGCCATCTTCCTTCCTGGTAATAATAATTATGACGAATAATAGCCATTTGAAAGCCCTTTCATCTTAATAATAACTTTTCCTCGGTAAGGAGGAAAGAATAAAATAGATTAAATTAAATTGTATTTATTCAGACGGGAGAAGGCACTTCTTTCGCAGCTTTATAACCAGGCGCGCGGGAGCTAGAGAAATGGCTTATGGAAGTAATGGTCGACATGGAAAAAACAGCTGAAATTTTTTTATGCAGCATTAACAATAATTATTATTCATGAGCAAGTGATGGTACTCCGAGCTTAAATTTTGTGAAAGAATTGAAAGCAATTTTCAATATTCAAATGAAGACCAACTTATAATAAATTATTGTGGTAAAATAAAGAAATTGATAATTTTTTCTAGCATTATTATAATACATGTACAATAAGAATGATAATTATTGTACCGGTATTATTAAATGTATTTTACTAGAAGTTACTAAAGATTTATATCTGGTGCATGGTTTACTTGCATCATAATTTTGTCATTTTTTTTATCATAATACCAGAAATACTCTGCATTTTAAAAACTAAAGCAGTTTCAAATTCTAACTTCTGCACGTCATTGTTGCATCTACTGTAAGTTTTATATTTCTTATATATTATTACCATCAGACTTGAATTCATGAAATAAGGTCGACTTTCAGTTCCGTCGTTTAAATCACAGTCTTCACAAAAGCAAACAAGAATTGTATCAATTGACATCTGTTTGAAAAATGAAAACATTAGTGTCGAATGTGAATCAATATTTTTTTTTTTTTTTAAAGAAGTTGTTAATCCGATAAAATTACCTCGTAAACTGTAAGAAAACAGTGCGAGATTAAAAGGGCAAATAAGGCACAAAGGGCGATAGGTACCCACACGTGTTGAACTTCAGGTTTAATCTGCAATTGATCGTGGGAGGAAAATAAAATGGTGAGGAAAAAAATCATTAGTAGTCGAAAACCACTGACACTCGTAAAAATGTAACGGGTTTTAGGGCTGTTGTTAGTTTACCTTAATCATTTCGATCCCGCAAACAATTACCGTTATCATTACAGCCAGTTTGCTTAAAAACAAAACAAAATCGCCTACTGAATTAATGGCAGCAACTCGTAAAGCGTTGTTTCCGATTATTTCAAACGCTCGTTTAGCTCCTTCGCAAAACGATGAACCGAATATTGCTTTCATAAAAAATTAAATGCCATAGAATTGTTAAATTTAAAGGTTAATATTTTTTGGTGTGCGCTAATTACTACCTATCTCGATGTAAGCGTTGCGACTTAAATATTTGATGAAATTTTCGAAGCATTTTAAACAGCAGTTGATGCAACACGAGATAGCGCGGCATACCGAAGTTTCGCCGTGGGCTAAAAATCTAATAAAATATTTAGATTTAATAAAATTAATAATTATGCAGTTAATTCATATTTTTACTTTTTCTCGAGGTAATTAAAAATAACTCGTATGAATTTGAGAATCGCGATGATCAGAGAACCCAAAGCGACTGAACCCAAATGATAACGAAAAAATCGGCCGATGCCGGTGAGAATTGGACTTTTTAACTGAGATTTATCTCTGAAAGTATTTAACAAACAACAATTATTATTGCAAATAATATTATTACATTATATATATATTTTTTTGGTATAATTTGACTTTTTTAAGTATCCGCACATGTAGTTTATTTAATGCCTTTTATTTGATATTAGCGAGTTTTGATTTAAAATTACCGTACTCGTTTTAGTTGTTAAATTATATTTTTTTCGGGGGGTTTTTTTTTTTATAATTTTAAATATTCGTAACTTATTGTATGCTTTAATTTGGTTTATATGGTAAAGAATTTAAGTTTTAATTGGTGACTTCAAATTTTCATCAACTGTTTAAATGTCAGGGTTCCTTTAAAAGTTTGAGATTTCAAACAGAAAAATTTTAAGATGGTCGAATTTCGCTCCAACTAAAATTTCGTGATAATAAGGATTGCTTCGTGTTACACTGTAATTAATGTTTGCGACACAAAATGTTGTTAAGGCATTCAGTGTAAAGTAATTTGTGCCGGATAATTAATTGCGTTCTAGGATTTAGTTTAAGACCTCGTAAAATACCACTGCGTTACTGCGCTTCCAATGACAAACTCTTGGCAGGCCATACAAAACTGCGTTAGCCAAAATAAACCAAACAGATGATACCAACGAGTGAACTGATTAAAGTAGTTTAAAAAAAATAGTAATAATTAGACATGTTTAGACAATTTTTGTAACATAAATTTTTGCCTGCATGGTTGGATTCTTTTTATAGACGACAAACTCCTTATCGTAAACGGTGGCAATGCCTATGAAACGCGGGTTTTTAGTGACATCTTTATTTAGATACTCAAAAGTAAATGCTTGCAAATGAGGTTTACCTGAACTTTCAATCCACAACAAGGCGTAAACCCAAGAGCCACAAATCGCAATTAGAAAAAGGAACGTCTACAAAAATTGTATTTTTTTTTTAGAAAAAATTTTAAAGTTACCGTACCGTATTAAGTTAACCGTATTTAAATTTTGTTTTTGCTATAGCGTTTTTAAATATCAAAGCCATTTTGGAAAAATACAGTAATTTTGAGTTTGATCGTGCGTACACGTTTTAAAAACTAATGATAAGGCTTGAACTTGTTTTATTGTAGAAAGGGGTTTTACTAAAATGGTTGCTTGCGTAAATTTAATAATTTTATTTTTGTTTAGCGGAATTTTTTTTGCTGTTTCTACAGCTAGAATTTTTTAACTTAGCATAGGCTACTCAGATAAATCTCATAACCCTGGTATAAAATTGCAAAAAACTGGAGTCTGACACATACTGTAAGTTAAAAGTAAAAGCTCGGCAATTAAAAACATTCTAAAATGAAAATTTCGATCTGGTTCTCATTTTCAAGGGCCAACATGCAGTATCTCTCACAGTATTTTTTAATTGAAATTTTAGTTTAATTATTGTACTTTTACTTAAGGGTTTTAATTTTATTGGGAATTTTGACAATCGAGATTTTTGAACTGCGGTTTGAATAAATTTTCTATAGCGAAATAGTGTCAAGCGCCGGAATATATTATTACTGGTACTCACCAAAAGTGGTTGTATCAAAAGTAGAGGCATGGCTGTAACTACTTTCCCAGTTTCTTTAAACAGCGCAATTACCTAAAAAGTAAAAAAAAAAAGTTTTTTTTATATAAAGTTTATAAATCGATTCAATTGATATTTTTAGCCATTTGCACTAGGTTTTAGTAGGTAGAATTGCTTGTTTACTTTTGCACTTGACGAACAATCGAGAAACGTTTATTTCCGATTGCACGTCAAATACAATAGCAAACGTCAATTGCTTAAAGCTATATAACCACTAGAAAACGGCGCCAAAGTCTTCAATCAAGCAACTTACTAAGCGAATTCGATTGCGCATGACCAGTAAAATCAATAGCAGAATTACCTAGAATATTTCATGTTTTTCGTTTGCTTTTGTTTTTTAAATTTAAAATTGTACAATTGTTTGTTTTGTTTACTGACCGTAGCTATTGTGGCGATAATAGCGTAATAGAGCCATCTGTCAACGGAACTTTGGAAATTCTTTTGAAATTCCTCACTTTTACTTGCAAGTTCTTTTTTGGCCGTCACCCAAAGGTACCTGTTAATAATCGATATCGATCGAGGTGAAAAGACACGCAACGGATACATAAATTGAGCGGGCAGGGAAATAAGTGTGACAAAGGAATGTGCGGTACATTATATACGTGTGGAATATAGTGTAAATTTAATTAGATGTTAACAGCATGTGCGTTAAGTACCAGAGATAACTCGTTCCGGCGATGCTGACCACTACGGCTAAAACGATCGAAAGCCATACTATGATGAAGGCTAGGAATCGAAGAAGCACAACAAGAATAATCGATATAGCTACAAAAAAAGAATGACAGTATTAAATTTATTTTAGTGAAGGACATACCTAGGGATATTTTAAAAGACAATGTCGGTAATAATTTTCAACACGGCATCAAAAGGCATTTCTTTAAATTTATTTTATTTAAATTTTGTGCCGTAGGAGTCTAATATTTAATCTTAGATTTATTATGGATTGGGCTAAAGCGCTAGATAAATTATTTAAATTTATAAGACTGACGTATTCAAAATTATTATACTGTAGTGCTTTTTATGGAAAGTTGATTTTGCTTGAATTCCTTTTTTTTTTCTTTGAAAATAATAATAATTCTTCGATAATAATATAATTAACTGAGTCAATTTACAATATAACTAACATTACATTAATGAAAATATTTATTTTAATTAAAAGTTAATTAATTTGAGATAGTGAAATTAATAAAATAACTTATCGATAATTTTTACTTTAACTTAATAATAATAATAATAAAAAAAAACACGTTATAAATTATTCTTAAATTTTTATAAAATTGTTGATATTTTTTAAATTAAAAAAAGCTTTTTGGATAAGTTTTAAATTACCTAATTTGTTTTTTAAATTAATTTTATTAAACGAAAAGTAAAATTACGCATGCGAGTATCATGCATGTAGCCTAAGGTATGGTTTCTAAATTGAACTGAAATTAATGCAAAATCAATGTAACGTTGTAAACGCTGGTGGTTTTTTGAACTACATGTACTGGTACATTAAGTAACAGACGTATACAACGGAAATCACAAAGCTTCTATTTTTTCTTCAAATTATTATTATTATTTTTGAAGAGGTAAATTAGGTAAAAAAGCAGTTTACTAGGATAACGGTTTTTAAAAGTTTACGAATTAGCATTTGTCAAACTACGTGCCGATATAAGAAAATATTTTGAAGCACCTTATCGATATTATTTTCAAAACTATTTTGAACCCACCTAGAGCAATCAAACATAAATAGATGATTTCTCGCCAGCATTTTTCAATATCTTTTACCGATTCCTTGAAATAAAATATTACGTATATTAATTTTTATGCCTTTTATTAAGTAGATACCAGATTTAATAGAACCTCGAGAAAGTCTCCCGATGAGATTCGTGAGGCGATCTCTCCAAACGATGATGCTAATTTGGCAACACTTTGAGGTATGCAGCGGTAAAAGATGCTGGTTCTGCGTTAGAGTTAAATGTAAATAGACAATAAATAAATTTATAAGTACACCGCATATGTAAATTGAAAGTGTCTTACGATTGGTTAGCACACTGCGAGGTGCAGTTGTAGAAAACAACACCGGCTTCTAAAGCGCCAGCCTCGGCGTAACTGTTGGTAAATATTTTAAGAGCGCAAATTAATAAGAGATAATTAGGTTACAAGTATGCGTAGGCTGCTATTTACGGTTGATCCGTTAAGTCTTTTCCCGAGGCTTCTACGTCGGCGATTTTTTGATTACGTTGGCCGCACACATTGCCGTGTCGATCCACGCCGTGAGTCAAACGGCCTATATCTCCATGCATGCACACGCAAACAATAAGAGCTATCTAAGAGCGAGAACAGCATTAATCGCCAATTCTTCTCGCAATTGTACAAAGTGGGAGATTCATCTTTGATTTAGGTGATATACCAAAGAGATGATAAAAGCTATAAAAGCTAAGAGGAAGATGATGTCTTTGACACTTCGCTGTTTTACCGGGAGCACGATTTCCGTCTCTGATTCGTTGCCTTCCTGAAAGGTCATTTTATCTTCTAATTCGTTGTTGTACTCGGCCACAAGTTGAGGGGAATGTCCACCCTGTAAATTTAATTATTTTTAATCGTTTGGGACAATCGTTAAATTTTAGACAGTCGGATGCCATTTGTAGTCTATTTATTATAAAATAAGGTGTAACGCTTATGGTAATTTTTGAGAGCTTGATTAATATAATATTAATAACTCTGACAAATTGGTCATTTGCGCGATCGTTGCTTAGCATAAACACTTTACAATAGTGAACATTTGAAATTAATTTAACTGAACAAGGCAAAATTACAATAATTTTATAGAGAAAAAAAATTAAAAAAATATTAACATGTATGGAAAATTTGTTATCAAAAAGACAATTATTGCCGGAAACTGAACTCTTGAAAATTGAAAATGGAGCGTTGTTTTCATAGAACAACAGTAAGTTCAAGATTTAAAAGCTTTTAAGTGTAGTTTTGCATATTAGAAAAAAAAATTTTGAAATTAAAAAGCTAAAAGAATAATATTGTGCTGGATTAGTAAAAGCTTTTACTCAAAATTCGAAAATTAAAATGCATACTGCATGTTTTTATTTGGGTAATTGGAACAAAAGGTGGATTTTTTTTAAAAAAAAATATTTCTATTATAAAATAACATTAGTCTGCAAGCACAGTTGGTTTATCAAGACTTTCTGTGGAGGCAATCGATTATTTTTTATAATATTACTGTATTGTGAAAGTTAGATCATTTTTGCGCAGTATTTTATAGAAAAAATTTATATTTAGCTACAGTACCGGTAATTAACTAAACTAGACGTTGATTATTTATAAGTTAAATAGGAATACTTACTTCAACTGGTTTTGAACTGTTTTCTAAATATCCCATGTTCATTAGCTTCTAAAAACTTAAACTCTTAAAATTATCGCTATTCTGATTATTAGCTTTAACTATTGAAACAAACTTATTGCGAAGTTGTTTGGCAACGTTTGTCATATTGATGACGTGAAATTGAATTTTGCAGTCACTAGTGTACGGTAGTTAATTGACGACGAAAGTATCACTTGGAGCGACAGAAACGAGAACGTATGTCATGCACGTACTATGACCAATTGTCCCAATTTAAGAGCTTGCTCGCAAGTTGCATTTGAAAAGCATCGATTATGCTCGAGTCGAGCTACGTTTTCTGGCTGACAGCCTTGCGAATTCCCTCGTAAGCCGATACTCATTCTTCTTCCTTAGCATTAAAATTTCATGTACGCATTCGCTTCGAATATACAAAAAAAAAAAAAAAATCTAATGGTTTGGCTTAGGGATACAGATCGATGTCCACAGCCTAATCAACATGCATGATCTATGTCATCTCTGCCTCACTCTCTTTCTCACTCTAATAATAAAAGTCGATGCTTTTTAAACTTCTAAATATAGATATCGATGGCATGCAGCTCTGTTTAAGGCCTTTTAATATTTGAGTACGCAGGTGCTCCATTTAGGTCAATCCTTAACTTCGTTTATCATTATTTTGGAATTTGTCATATCATTTATTAGATGGCTCGCATTTCGTTTTCTTCAGGTGAAATGAATGCCAATATTTGATTTTTTTTTTGTTGGTTGAAATAAATGTTATTGATTATGTCATTAGGCAATTTATAGTACATACTGTAATAGTTACCCATAATGTATGTCGATATTAATTAATTATTAGCACTAATGAATTAAGTAGGACAAAATACATTATAACGGTAGGTGAAGAAATTGAAATCTTGAATTTTAATACTCAGCTTACATATCACTGTTATTTATTGATATATCGGGTGGCGCAAAAAAAGTGGGACCCCCTGTTATTTTTGTTAATGTAAAAAAAAAATTGTAGAAACTTTAAAAAGAATATTATATTATAAAAACTACGATAGGTAGTTAATAAAATAATGACGTCAAAGATTTAGCTAGGAAGTAAAGAAAATTTTACAATTTTAAATTCGCCAAAAACATAATTTGGTTATATTGCAAGTTTTCAAGAGGGGTCCCTTTTTTTTTGCGCCACCCGATATAGCCTATAGGCTTATTAATCTCTAGAAATTGCCACTTATGACTATACTAGAATTCAATGTTACTTAAGGAGTTATGGGGAGACCAACCTTGACAAAACCTAAAATGCGTGCGAAAAGCGCACTAATTTGAGTAATATACGATTTATTTTCTTGCTACAAAGATTTGAACCAATAGAAAAAGCAGAGAACAGGTCATAAATTCGCCCAAAAACGAGGATTCCACCTGCTTTGCAAAACCAGATGCTTTATCATTTTGTAATTATTAAAAGTGAAATGGTTTCAATAGTCAATTCTATTTATTTCAAACCATTCTTTCATGCCAAAATTAGAATACTGTAATTGTTTCAAAATTTGAGTGATAATTTTAATTTACCGGTAATATAAAATATAAATATAAATATGATTTTTGTTTAAGAGAAAAAAAAAAATTACTTTAAATCTTAATTGTAATTATTAAACATGCATTTTATAATCAATGGTATACAAATTAAGTAAAATTTGTTATTTCAGCTAGTGTATTGATATTATTTTAATTTAATTATGTTCAAAGTAATTTAGTCGACAAGGTACAGTACATATACCTTAAATATTTAAGTTATGCTAAAAATAGATTAAAAAAAAAAAAGTTAACTTTTAACGCAAATTCAGTAAAACTGTTTTCCATTTGGCACGCTATAACTTATAAGCTAACTACAGTGTGCAGTACTAAAGGTCGAAAGTACGCATCTGTGGTTCTTCCCATTCTCCTTAATTGAAAATAATATTATTGCTCCGAACAATACTTTGGTTTTGTAATGTTTTCTAAATTTATGTAAAAACATTTAAAAAAATTAGATTAAGAAAAACTATTTAATGTAATTACCGTATTTTACTTTATTACTCGTAGAATCATAATTATTATACCGTATTACAGTACCGGCATATTTTGAACTAAAATTACAAAATTGAATTTTAATTGCAAATTGGCCCAAAAGGCAATATATGCGTCGATAAAATAAAACAGTAGGTCTACTGCAACAGTAACAGTTAAAAACTTACGTAATTTTCTCGTGTACCGTATATTAGTTTTTTTTTTACTTTAAAAAGCGCTTGTTTTAAATTTTGCTATCATTAGAATTTTTTTTTGTGATGTGGTTTGTTTGTTATATTTTTTCATAGCCTCTATATTGCTTTGTACGTATAGTTTTCCTATATTATTCAGTAGCGCATGAATGATTGTAAGATCATTTTTTTCCCTAAAAAAAATCATTAATTATATAGTACACTCAGGCTCTTTTTTACAGGTGGGTGTACATGTAAAAATGATTTTGTAATCTTAAAATTGTTTCCATCTACAGTATTTGTTTAACTCTTAATTAAAATTGTTTTTGAATAAAATTACTAAGGTTTTTTTAATAATTAGAAACTTTGCGCTTAACGTCACGGTAACATGTGAAGTGACGTCATAGCATAACTTACGAAAAAGTGCCGACATAGGATCCATAACTAAACGCAAGTTATGCTATGACGTCACTTTGCATGTTAACGTCGCTAACGTGACGTTAAGCGCAAGGACTCTAATTAAATAACTTTAGTTACAGTATGCTAGATTCTGACTAATTTTGTTGCTCCTTAAGTAAAAATAGAAAACACTAGTTTTTCTCGTTTTGTTTTTTTTGTTAAAATATTAGATTATTTAATGATAGTTTTGTCAACTTCGGCGTCACCCAGAACATGTTTATGACACTCCAATTTAATCTACGCGTTTATAACAATTTTATTGTTTTTGACCAAGGGAATTATTAGGGTGAACTTTTTTTACGGGCTTTTTACAATCTTTGAATATTATACCTAACTTTTTGGAAGCATTAAATTTTAATATGATAAATAACTTTTCTTTTTTTTTAAAATAAAATGAACTTGAAACAATATTATTCTATTTAAGTAACTTAATTGATCTAATTTATTATTTAGAAATACCGTAGTAGTTGTTTGCCTATTTAAAATGGAAGAAGCACGTGACGTGATGCGCTTCGTTGTGAATCATCAATCGATTTTTTATTCTTTGTTGAATTCAAAAACATGTCAGCATTTTTACTGGGATAACGATTTTTTTTCCCTCTTCAATTAATATTAATGAAATATTTTGGTTAACAGTTTTTTTTTTTTTGTTTGATAAACATATTTTGAGTAAATATTTTGTTTCAGTTAATTAATTTCTTTGGAGTAAACTGATTATGATCGTGCAAATATTAATCTTAAATTTTTTTTTACCTTTTATCCAGCTTTGAAGCGAAATTAATTTGTTCCGCTAAGGTCGTTGACATTCAGCGAAAACGAGTATGTTTTGTTGTTAAAACTCCCCTGAATTGGCCCGAACATCACTGGCACATTAACGCATTCAAATTCGTAAACAATTCGTGACTCCTTGTTTATCACGGCTTCAATGTCAACACTTGAAGAACCGTAAGACTTAATGGACTTCTAAGAATCGTGTTTGCATCAATACAAATTAGTTGACGTAGTTTCACGTGGTATTCGTAGGTGTATTATTTTGCTAGAACACGGAGGAAAGAGAGAGAATGGGTGGATAGGTAGATGAGGCGGAGGGAGGGAGGGAATTGCGAGCCATGGCATCTCCTTGGTTACCGACACCAAAGCGACCGTTATAAACAAAGAAAACACATGTCAAACTTTATGCGAGCACAATACACGGCCAGGCTTCATTAGATTCACTATTTCTGGCTGACTTTAGGCTAGTTTATTATGAATTAAGATTGATATCTTTGATGACAATATATAAGCAGAACAACTAACCTTGATTAATTAGATTGTGGCGTTTTGTTATAATGCAGAATTTATCATTCGAAGTTAAAAGCGAATAACTTAATATGCTAGAGACAGTAAACGAGTAGTTAACTAGTGGGGTAACTAAAGTACTCGTAGTTGAAATATTTTTCAGAGTTTAATTTGATTTTTGAAATTAATTTTTGATTTTTTTAATGTAGGGGCCTACATTTATTGTACGATAATACAGTAATTTAATTTTAAAAAAATGTTTCACTGTTAAAGTTGTATATTTAAAGATGAAACCAATTTCTCTCCCAAAGTTCTTCGGCAGCAATTTAATGTAGAAGGACATGATTTGATTTAACCTACAGTAGCTAAAAAAAATTAGACAAATCTTTAATGGACATATCTTTATTTCAATGTGCTAAGCAAATAATGGTAATTAGGGCAAAACGATGAAGAACATCTTATGATAGCGGCATTATGTTATGTATAAGGTACGAAATAAATTATGCAAATTATTTCCGATAACTTATACGATCTCGTATTGATCTCTAGCATTGACACAGTGGATTTTCATTTGTCAGTAAGTTAGGCCACGAACACAAGATTACTTTTTCACCTGAAAAACTTGCGAATTAGATATTCTGCATTATTTCCACAATAATTGTATGAAAAATGCTCAAAACAATAAATTATTATTGTTATAGTGAAGTAGTGGCGTAATATCACTCGAGTTAAATTCTACGCTTTTGTAATATAAATTAAATAGAGAGTTAAGAATTAGAAATACAGTATTGGAATTGTACCGAATTATTGAAGTTAAACTGCGTATCCTATGCTCTCTAATGCCGTGGGTTTTTGCTCTATCTCTTTGTAAGACATCTTAATTCAAAATATTAAAAATTAAATTCTGTACACACCTGAAATGCAGTAATTCCTAGCTTAATCGAGCTTCGATCTGTCCGGGTTCACTATATTTTGGTTTCAAAATTTAAAATGGTCAGTTTTTTCTCCTTTACAATAATTACATTCGTCAAGTTTGTTTTTGAGTACATGTACAAGTAATGTACTTTTCTTGGTTTTTGCGGTTTTAAAGTTATGGGATAGAAAATATACTGTTTTCAAAAAAATAATTATTATTTTTTTTTTTGTGGGGGGGGGGGGGGGGGAGAA